>JAVTVY010032419.1:0-13928 GCA_036873755.1 Hanleya hanleyi
ATGTCGGCGGAAATATCGTTCAGCCTTCTTCCTACATTTTCTTGCTTCTTTACAGTCATCATTAAACCAAGGTTCCTTAATATGTGCAACTCCTGAAGATGTGGGAATGGTTTGGTTGGCAATTTCTATCAACATATCTGAGAATAGCTGTATAGGATCTGAAGCATCAGCGAAGGAGACTGATTGTAGTTTTTGTAAACGAAGTTTTTCAAACTCGGGCCAGTTTGCTTTCTTGAAATTAAACCTTGTGAAATGAGGGTCATCAGCTGAATGAACAGGTTTTAGGACAGTGGGAAAGTGATCACTTCCACAAAGGTCATCATGAACAGACCAAGAAAATTCTTCAAGAATAGGAAGGTCGCAAAGTGAGATATCCAATGCTGTATAGGTTCCATGGGCCGAGGACAAATGTGTATAAGAACCATCATTAAAAATACACAAAGAATTATTTGATATAAAATTTCGAGAATTTTACCTTTACAATTGTCTTCATTACCCCAGAGGATATTACGACCGTTAAAATCATCCATCATTAAACAAGGTTTCGGGAGCTGATCGTAAAGATCTTGAAGTTCATTGAGCCGGAGACTACCAGAAGAAGGTATGTACACCATGCACAACGTGAAAACAGAATTCAAGGTAATACGAACTGCTACAGCTTGTAAATCTGTCACTAAATCAACAGGACTGTGTAAAACACCCATTTTAACCAATATTGAAGAACCGCCTGTTGCTTTTCCATTTTCGTCTAAAGCGTGGGAATGATAAGGTGTGTATTGGCGAAATTTAAATTTATCTTTATCTGCTTTCTTCAGAAAGGTCTCGTTGAGACAAAAAGCTGATGGTTCATAATCTTGAGTTAATAATTGGAGTTCATTTAAATTTGACCAAACTCCTCTGCAATTCCACTGAACGATAGTTGGTGGCTGAGCCATCTTTAGTCTGTATACAGAAATAAAACACAAAACTGTTCAAGCCAAGATATATAAGGTTAGCTTAGCCATTATGTACGTTTTATTTTGGGTAATTCTTTTTTAACTTTCTTTTTATTTTTCATTTGTTCTCTCTTGTCTTTTTTATTTTCTTTCTTATAAACTTCTTTCTCTCTCTCTTGTCCCAACAAGTCCTTCGACCTTTGGTTCAAGGAAGTCTCGCCTTTTAACGGACGATCATTACACTCATGATATTCCTCATCTGAAAGCATGGATGACTCGTTGGTAGGAGTGGAGGTAGTATCGACTATTTTAGGCTCTTTGCCTGTTTCGCTATCAAGGGAATTCTCTTTCTGCTTTTCCTGATTCGAGGTAGTTTCATTACTACAAGATTGCTGGTTACTTTCTTCTTCTGTGAATTCATTCATGACTTCCTCATTCGGTGTAAAGTTTACGTCTACACCCGAGTGAATAGGATTAACGAAGGAATTCACAGACTGCTATATGGATATGGAATAGGTCTTTGGATTATGGACGCGGATATTCTCTAATGGACGACGGCTGAATTATGAATGACGGACCAGACGCTTGTAATTATGCTTCAGTTTTTATTTGAAATTTCCACGTCTTCGGAACGCTTATAAATGGTAGTTTAGTGATCTATTTGGACCACTCTCAGCAATGTAATGGACAAAAGACTTTGTAATGGACTTCAATGTATGGACAAAAGACAAAAGCCCATGCCAGGGCAATAGCCAACTTTACTAATTTACCAGTGTATACCCCCGTTCATAGTAGGGAGTATACAGGATTCCGATTGTCCATTCGTCTGTGTGTCAGTGCATCCATCTGTTCGCTCATCTGAAATTTGTTGCGGACTATAACTTGAGCACCGTTCAGCGGATTCTTCTCAAATAGGGAATGCATATACCATGCCATGATGTGTGGCGTGGGATTGCATTTCGACCAGTTTCGCCAATAGGTTGCCCTACCTGGTGGCAAAACCCTGTATGCATTTCCGTGCATTGAGAACCTTTCATCGGATTCTCTTCAAATTTGGTATGTTTGTCATGCCACGAGATGTTGCCTGGCTGGACTGTTAAGTGGCTGAGGGGTTGTAGCACCTCTGGTCCCTCATGTTTCGATTGAAAGTAAGTAACCTCACGACCACTAGCACCGGCTTAAGCAGAATCGGGAACCAGACTGACAGATCAGCTCAAATAAATAACCCATCTGATGTTACTGGATGAGTATCGATGGCTTCTGATGGAATGACAGCCCCAAAGCAGTCAATACAAGGATGCCCGAAAAAACTAATCTGTAATGCCCGGTGTCGTGCGGTAAATTTTCCACCCAGATAAAGCTACATATATGTGTCAAATGGCATGCACAGAAGGCGGGCCTCATAACTCATGTACATAGATCTTTCTGCAAGTGACAAATGAATGCATTCCCCATTCATTCTATAGTAATCTTGGCTAAACATAGATACCAAATCAACGTGTACATGTACATACAAAGGACCCGAACTCGAATCTTAAATGACACCAAGAAAAAATACATGTCGACAGTGCAGCATTAAAATGCTTTTCAAATACAATGCAAGTGCCCAAAGTGCTGCTTTAAACTGCCAACCAGCAAAACACGTTTGTTGAAAGTGCCGATGTGAAATGCCGATAAAAATGGCAAGTGTCCAAAGTGCTGCTTTTAAAACACCGACTCTGACCTTCTCCCCCCCCCCCCAACACATATTCACAAATTGCCTCATTAAAATGACCATAGATAAATAAGTGTTGGGAGTGTCCCTAAAGTCCGTGACGTAGTGAAAGTGCCGCTATCTTAAGCGGCGCTTTAAATTACCCTATCAGAAAAACGTTTACAGTGCCGCTTCAAACAGAGGCTCCAAATAGAAAGTCTAGAAATCGACACCTTTAAACCTGCAATTTTGCTGAAGGAAATTATACTAATTTATGTACATCACAATTCAAAAGAGATGCTTTAATCTCTAAGTGGTTTAACTATTACCAAATGAGAACGTATCCGTTCAAAATTATGGTTAAAAAGTGTCCATAGTTCCATCATATAACGCCGCGAAGAAAATATTTTGTGCCAAAATTCTTCAAAAATGAGGTATTACTCCCGGACACACTGCTCAAAAACTTTCCAAAGAAATGTTCTAAAATGCCTACTTTTATGGAGAGATTCAGCTGTGTTCCTTTAAAGTTAGGCTACAACAAGGAAAAGTCGACTTGCCAGCAATAGCCAATGTTTTCTTTCGAAGGGAACGGGCGGTAGGCAGCGAAGAAAGACATTGCATGTGTACAACACAAAAAGTCGTTCTCTTCGCAAAGCGTACTGAGAGGAAGCAATACTCTCACTCGTGCTTTGTTACATGAGGTAGTATCGACTGGGTACTCTTTCAAGTGTGTCTGATGATGACGTGAGATGATGCTACCAGATTTCACGCGTCAGTCATAACGTAGTCCTAATAATATCACACCTGATTGTATGTGTTTGCGTTTGAACGTTCATTATGGTTATATTCTCCGAGAAGACCTTCAAGGGATAAAGAGATGCCAACTAATTGTTCGCCTGGCGAAAGCTTAACGGTAACGCGAGAACGACACGATAGAAAGGCTACGAGTTTAGGATATTGACATTATTTCCCGCGATACTGAGCAGATGTGTTTGGCACTGAAAATAGAACGCGCCAATCAACATCAGCAAATTTAGTTCTAAGACGCAGAGAGAAAAATATGGAAGCAAGATAATTATGCCTGTATGAACAACATCGTTGATTACTAGACTTGTTTCATTGTTGACGCTGCGAAATAGATGCCAATGTTTCTCAAGCGTCATATCTGTTGCAAAACTATCAATTCTAATGCATTATGTGAGTATTTTATTATGTCAGTGACTGATGAACCTGATTTCTGGTCTTGCTGAGTTGGGATTTTCAGGGGGATATGTACAGTTAAATTGCTTCACATTATAATATAGCTGAATAAGCAATCACGAATAATACAAGATAAGATTAGTTGGCGTTGACAACTTGAATAATTTGATGGATATTAACTATTGATATGGTAGTGAAGAGCACATGTTCCGATAACGAATCTCTCATACTAACTATATATTTTCAGATCTTGGTAAGGCAGAGAAAGCGAGGTAAATGCTTCTACGATATATTAAACAATGAAAAGCATTGCTCGCCAAAGTCAATGCAGAAATGGGAGGGTTTTTAGAGAGGGAAAGAAAGATAAATTGGGTAAATGACTATCTCTCGCATTCCATTGCACTAAGTATTCGGCTCTGAGAGACTTTCAATAGAACACTTTGCATCGAAGTTTGGTTACAAAGACTTTGCTGAAACAAACAAGTGAGAAATGACTACATTGTAGTCAAAACCTGCGGCAGTGGCAATAATACAGTGAAAGGCATATCAGCGGAGATAGTGGTAAATGTAGAAAAAGCGCCATCTGCCAGTGTGTTCATGCCAAGGGAAGTAATTTTCAACTTCTAACCCACAATTGTAGGAATTGCGTAATAGGTCTGATACAATATATATATATTCACTTTCCCCGTTCAAAATCCAACGGTTTTGACTAGTCCGTGCCGTCTATTTTGAATTGACAGACGAAGTCACAATGATCGCTTTGGCAATGTCTTGGTACAAGTATCATGTATGCCAAGTTTCAAAACATTCGGTTCACCTGTTGCTTTTTGCAAATAAAAAAGCTTTCAAATATTTGGAAATCCAAATAAATTTCAAGGATTTAATCATAGCGCGAAAATCTACGCGCTTCAGTCACCCTTCTCGCTTACTTTGCCGAGCAAACTGGAAAATTTATATTTCCTTAGGTTAATTTTCAATGAATTTAGTATCAGGTCCATCTCTTTGATCTGTGAAACTATGGAAGGGGGTTGAAGGCTTTATCCAACTGTCCAAGGGGCATTAATTACACTTTTCACTATTCAAATTGAGGCCTGTGACAGTATTGATATTTGATTAGAATAATTAATTAAGTTTCTGCATTTACGTGTGTTATCATCTGCAAACTGAATACCTTGACACTCTTTTCCATGCAGCAAGTCAATGGTTTGCTCCTTCTATATAAATGATTAACTATTTAATTCTTAGGAAATATCATCTCATGTTCGACCAAGCCTTTTCGAAGGTTGCTTATTTTATTAATTTCTTTTTTTTTAAATAAAATTCTGCAAATAAGAAACATTTCTAGTCAGTATCTATGGATATCTCCCTATACTCAATTCGCGAATATGTTTGTCACTAAGTCATTCCGAAGGTGATTTATGTGCGAAATGTCAGGGCTAGTTCACTAAACAAGGTTTGTGTGCAAGAGAATTATGTCGAATTCTCGTTATTATCTTTTGGTACATCAATTATTGCATCCACGAAAACGGCTGCCAAGTTAAAGTCAATATGAAAGGCATCTAAGTATCAAGATCAAACTCAAAAACTCCTCCGGGAAATAAGGCCCAAGCTTTTGACAACGAGGTCAAAAAGATCGCTTTTATAGTCAGCATCTGCTAATATATGACGTAATTCCATTCGTAAAACTGATTGACAAAGTAACGTAAATTGTGAAGTGTAGAACCAGTAAATTCTAGCCGAAATGGGCTCTGACTTGAGAGAATGATATGAAATGCAATATGTTTCTGCCCATTATCTGCTGATACACATAAGTATTGAATCCACGGGAGTGAATCTAAAGGGATTCTGAGTGCCGAAGAGGACGAGAACATCAATACCAGCGAAGCGAGTCCCTGGCTTGCGAGAATGAGGATAGAGAGGCTGTGTTCCGAAAGAGGACCATTCAAAATAGCCATGTGCCAAAGTTCATACTTGTAACCGAAAGTGCACAATAAAAACTCTACAACTATGATGTATTGTTCGCTCATAGGGTTGTCTAACTCATTAAATACAAAATAGTGATTTCTGTATTATAAAACCAGTTGCGCATAAAGTCAGTTTTGAGTATTATCAATGAGTCGGTTTCGCTAAGACAGTAAGTTCATCTCCAGTGATTGGAGGGTCATTGTTTCGATTCCCACAGAGGGTTAACTTATTCTTCCTTTCAAAACATATTTCCATATATGCGAATTGCTTGGGGGGTAAAGTTAAACATGATACCAAATTGTCATTTCTATAAGTTAAACATCTTTATTCGACGAAAGTTGGTGAGTTTGTCCCTAACTTCTGAAACGTAATTGTTGCGTTTGTTTTTATGATGCATGATCTATAAGGAGAGAGAGAGAGAATTAAGGTTTAACGTCGCATTCAGCAATATTTCAGCTATATAGCGACGATCAAACAAAATTCTAAGTAATCAATTCAAAAAATCGGTAAACTAATGCGTTAAAACAGGTGCAAACATTAAAATTTGTACAACAAACCAATCTCTCTCAAATAACCTAAAATACAATCCTCTTTCACTCTGCTAAAAAGATCCTCCAGCGTAGCCACTCGATAAAAAGTATCTCTTACAGTCTTAAAATCTATGCAGTCTATGAGAATATGTTTCACCGTGAGATCTTCATGGCAAGGTATACACCTTGGAATCGGCTCCTGTTTTAGTAAATATTCATGAGTAAATCGTATATGACCGATCCTACATCGTCTAATCATGGCCTGGTCGAAACGTTTACGACTGTTCAGGTGAGTATAACCAACCTATTTTTTGAACTCGTGATGTTTGTTATTATCCACAGTATCCCATAAAGATTGAAACAGCTTTCTTACATAAGCTGCATGATCTATAATTTGATACCAAGTATTATTCAATGTTAATCATAATGACAATGCGTTGCTTATCTACTTCTTCACCAATTTGTGAATTATCTAGATTGGTAGATAAAATGAGTTCTAGATGTAGTTAACTTATTTTTCTACTTACTAAGGCAGTCGCCTATCACTGTATGCAAATTAGCCGAACGACTGACACGGTTGCGGCTCATCTTCCTTGGTATATAGGCAATTCAAGGATCTTAAATATTATATACATGTAATTACTGTTCAGTGAAAATGGTAATATCTGAAAACAATGACTGATGTGTCGATCGACAGCTTTTTTTTTTAGCGACTGAAGTTTCCTACGTGTTGACGTAAGAGAATTGATGTCTGAATGGAATTCAACGAAGCAATAATTCATTCCACCAAATATAGTTGCAAATGAATTCAAACGTGCCTGAAGATAGGGTTGTCATGTGAGATCGGAGGTTGAAAAGAAAAGTGTGGCAGAGATCACACTCTCTTAGCGCATGCGTATTTCAAAAAGACACAAGAAGAAGAAGAAGAACAACAACAACAACAACAACAACAACGCGAGCCTCTCGTAGACCTGCGTGCCGCAGGTAAAAAGGATTTATAGACGATATCTTCGACTATGGAACAGAGGTTGAAACCTTAGAGCATCTCTTAATAAAATCCACCAAAGTGAGAACACTTTGGCAAGAATTGGAAATATGGCTCCAGGAAACGGCGAAGACGAGGGGGAGATATCCGACGATAAAATAATTATGGGTTGAGTAAAGACCAGTGTTCAATAAACACATTTATGTTATTAACACAAAAATATCTCTTTAAACTAGACCTGCAACCTGTTCATATGAAGGTACTATTAATATGATTCCAATCACTACAAGACAAGAGACATATATCGCTATTACTACTGATAATATCAGTATTTATCTGAAAATTATGTTGTATGCTATGAGTTTAGTGTGCAAGGTACATGAAAGTAATAACTGCGAGAATGGCACCGTGTGCAAGGTAAACAGTGATAACTGAAATTAACCAATCGTATTGAAGTATTATTATTGTAGGAATTTAACCTGAAATATGAAAACGAATAAAAAGAATATTAAAAACAGAATCACGAATACATTAATGTAGTTTAGAAAACAAAGGGGTTTGCTTATCGTTGCTACCACAGCGATAGTAGCAGCTCACCAATCTAGACGCCAGCTAGACGACGATACAGCTCACCAATCTCCAATGTACGAGTTGTCACAGCGAAACAGCTCACCAATTACCAGTATACGAGTTGTCAGAGCATTTCCATCATAGCTCTCTAGATTTGTATCTAATACCGCTTATGCCGGTGCTAGGGGCCGTGTGGTCATATCATCCAAGTTGCCACATGAACAGGTACAATAAAAGCGTACCTGAGATACAACACATATCACTAATCGTTAGATTCTTGGTATGTGCTTTAGAATAGGTTAACCAGAGGACTATTCTGTGAAGTCATGTGACGCAGTCAGTATGTCGGCACCTCTTCCCACTTCCCTTATATGTGTTGTAATTCAACAATCAGTATGACGCACTTGGCTTGTGTTGTGAGAGATGAAAAATTCAGAGCAAGTAGTTTCTGTTGCACGGGTGTTGAACCCCTGGTGTAATAAACAATAACGTCTAAACTGCCCTCGTTTCACATTACTCGAAGAGACATCTGTCCCATTTGGGTATTTGCCCTAAGATACTAAAAACTGACAGACCTCGTGATTTTCTCACAAGTCCGTCTAAGTGGAATAGTTTTGTCAAATTTCAGGTCACATTTTTTTATGGGTTAAATGTGGTTCGAAGCCTTTTTCGTCAGGAAGCCGTTTGGGTGACTTAGATTAATTTCTCTACGCGCGAAAGTTCCTCGAGTTGTCGACATAATAATTTCACGGTCTTGACATATTTGACGACAAATATGGCATACGCCAATCAACAACATGAATAGACGTGTTGTGGCAGAGAGATAACAGGGTCTCGTCATCACTATGACTCAACATTATTGACTCTTAACATTATTATCAGCGTTAATAGCCTCCGCTATTGCTCGACTGTTGAAGTTGGAAAGATTATTAGATTAAATTATATTGTCCAGTCGGATTATACATTTGACTGGATTCAATCCCTGCATTCAATAAATTATAGAATTCTATCGAAAGTAGCGAATTGGTGAATGATTACGACAATGATGCGGATTGGACAAGAGGAATGTATTTAAGCTTGCAATCAAGCTTGCTAATCTTGTTTTCTAAGTAGGTGTATTGATCCATGCATGGCAACGGACTACTGAATGTCATATCTGACAAGTTTTTTTTATGTATTAGCATCTAAACTTATTCGCAACTTAACATGCTTCTAGTTAATTCAGTTGATACTGGAGACTAGAATATAGGCACCACTGGATTGTTTACCGTTGTTCGGTCAGCATTCATCAACCGGTCGTTGCCCGCTAGTGATCCTAAAGTATTCCATCTTACGCCATATTTCTGAGACTTTTTTAGTTTATTTTGTTTATTTCCAAGGATTACCAACGGGCCCTGTGGACCCATTTACAGGCTACGTAGCCTTCAACTTCTCAGCTGAAGACGGCCCATCGTGATTCATTCATGAGAGGAACAAGAAAGAAAAAAAAACGTCAAAAAAGGATGTCTACCCAGAGAAAGAACTTTATTTCGTGATATTTTTTTTAAATCGCTGGTCTCATTTCTGTGTGTCGTCGATTAGCATGAGGTATTGTTGGAGTTTGATCAAAACAGACATTTTTACACAAATATACTGGTGGTAAAGAGGGTATCTTTGACCTTGGACCTATTTGACCATTGATAATTGCATCACCTGGCAGGTCTCTCTCGCTGGAGTACCCACTCAAGCAAAAAATACTGATTTCTAGGCCACAGTGACCTTGAATTTTGACCTACTGACATCAATGTTGGCACAAGACCTCTGTATGATTCTATAATTATCCCGGTCAGATATGAGAGAAATCGGTCAATTTTATATTTTTTGCAACTTTGAATACTGGCATACAGTTAAAGACCAAGATTATCGGAATATACTCATATTCATACAGACACTGCCGACAAACGTGAACATTTGCTTCGCCTATTTCAACGTCGTACCATGTTTTGGCCAATCATGTTGGTGAGCTGGTTTCGACGACAGGAATATGCACAAAAGAAACATGTATCTATTTATATTTATTAAGAAACTCCTTTCATTGAGTGCTGAGTTGTGATAATTTATTCTTCGATATTTGTATATAAATCTGTTTAAGCCGGTGATATGGTGTTCATTCCACTCGTTCCCAGTGGCATCCACCACTCTCTGAAAACGCTATGACATCTCAGCGCTTGATATCATTTCGGATAATTATTTTTTATACATTCTGGTTAGTCCTTGGTCAACAAAAGAGAAATATTGGCAACGATCGTGCTCCAACAAGAGGGCCATTGAATGTCTGCATATCTGCCTTCATCAACACTGACATAGATCGATGAGCAATTCTTCAAGTACTGCATAAAAGCTTTATACATGTGCCATTATTACTGCACTAGATTCGCACTTCCTTTCTCGCCTGCGGAAACGGGACCACCGAAAGATATTGAGTTGTTTACACCGATGGTTTGGAGAAATAATATCTGGCCCAAGAAATGTACTGCTCATAAGAAGATAAACGCTTTCGCGCTAATTGCTTGATGCGCATGCGGACTGGCATAGTATCGATTTTTCTTAAACATCAATCAATACGTGGTTTTGTATGGAAATGTGGGGAAATGCAAATTTCGACAGCAATCTGTAAACTTCGTTAAGAGAAAATAGCATGTAAACATGATAATAAACAACGTCAACGATGGAATAAATCCAATTACCAGGTTAGTTCGTATATAATGTTATTATTAGAGAATATATATATGGGGTCAGCCACAGGGGGAACACAGTTAGTACCCATGAGAATACCTATATGCTGTGGATATAATTCACCTCTGAAGATTACTGCAATTATTAGTCGAAACATTGTATCTTCGAATATATATCCAAAATCCACTTGTTATCGTGGTAATAAGCCGCGTACTTGTAAAATGGATTGAATTAGAGAGCTGTTCCCAAATGGGCTCGGTAGATCAGTTGGTAGAGCAGTGGGACGGTATCCCCTAAGTCGGGAGTTCGATTCTCACCCGAGCCAGTATTTTGTGGCCGGGTGTTTCACAATGCAACAATATAATTATGTTATAATTTATCCCTGAAGTTGACCGCAATTATCTATGGATATATTGTTTCCAAACTTCACATATATATTATAAATGAGAAATTCAAGTGGTCACGTCCAATCAATCGAGGCATTTTCTCGATGCCTTCGAGATTGATCGAGAAATTTCTCGGCTGAAACCGGGAGGGCGGAACCGGAACCCCTGACCACGTCCCCCGGTTTGCTCTCGGAGGCCAGAGATATGTGCGGGTACCATGTCCTGGGGGCAATCGACGCATACGCATATCTCAGCCTAAAATAGAATCCCGACAACTAATTATTTGTACAATGTCTTTCATGCTATTAAATGTTTAATCTATATATCCATGATCTGCATTTTTCCTGAATCCGGTTGAAAGAAAACGTTTCATTTATCTAAAAATGTTAAGAATATAAAATTGAATGATTTTCTCACACGTTGATTGTATATCTGACTAATATTCGACGCGAAATAAATGACACATCACATCAACTGGATATAATCTGAATAATAATGATATGAAATTATCCGACAATAATTGTTCCATAAACTTGTTTTAAAACCAAAAGTGGATCGTTTCAACCGAAGAATGTAGTGTTTGACCTGTGTTTCAACCTTGTTTTATAATTTTGTATTATTCATTGCAGATTCAATTTTAATGAGAATTACTGTCTTGAGATATAACTCAAGTATGGAGATTATATCAACAAAGTTTGTTTCTGATATAAGCTTGCTTGGTAAGCTTGCTTGGTAGAGGGTTAGCGGGGATACTAACAATCTGAAATAGAGGTGTTGATAATTCTCACCACAGTTGGTCTGTGAAACAACAGCGAAGAGAGAGAGAGGGCTTAATTACTTCGAAAGAATAATTGAAGAAAAACATATTTGGCGGGCATTGATAAGATACTCACGTTCTATTATTTATTGCTAGTTTCATGTGTCTGGCAAATTAACCAACTAATGAAAGTAATTAGCGCCAAATTCAGAGTGCAATCAGGCTTTACATCCACGGCCATGTACATTTTACTACAACAATACCACGTGATGTCAGTTTAAAAAGCTTATAGGAAATGCTCAATCACTTCGATCGCGCTTTTTTGTTTATATTATCCGGTTTCCAATGCATTATATGGTCTTCAAAGCTGCTGTATTCTTGAAAACCGGGAAAATCTTTGAACAAACGTGGTACAATCATTTTTCAAGTAAAGGTACTATCAAATAAGTAATATCAACGAAAATCTCTCATTCTGATATACTTTCAGCAGAACATATGGAATTTTATTCCAGACTTGTAGAATTATTTCAATTCGCAGTTCCTGGACATATCTCATTAAGTTATTCAAATTCTAAAACAGGTTCGGAGTAATTTACACTGAATAATAATGAGTCAACTTATGTAATTCAATTGGTGATGTTGTTTCCTTTCCATACATAAAAATTGCGCTGTCAGAGCAAGTATGCAACTACAGATCTCGAGTAGATGTTTAATGTCCTTCATTATCCATGGCTTAATGCATATGTACTCGCCGAGACTCGCTGCCACACAGAAGTACACATAGAGCGAGCATACACCTTCCGAATGGTTCAAACCTTCATTTGAAATCATCTCGATTCCATTCTCGAAGCAAATCGATTTATTTCGATGCGGATCCGAGACGGACTTTACTTCGAGAGAAAACCGAAAGCAAACCGGGACAACAATCGATAGAGATAAACCGGGATCCTTCGAGACGAAATATTTATCGGTTTTACTCGTTTATCGAGAAACCGTCTCGATCGATTGGACGTGACCCCTAAGCAATTCTGTAAATAAACATCTCAGAAATGATATCTCTTGTAAGTAGTAGACCCAAGAAATGCTGTATGACTTCCTACATTAATATATTGGCGATCAGTTTTCTAGAGCACGGATAACCTTACTGGACTAAGACGGTGAATTAGATCCTGATGAGGGGTTGTAAGAGAGAGTCGATAAATGTCAGACATGTGGATACATATATGTACGGTATGTGTCCTTTCGTATAAAGTTCTTCAATACCCCCATGTCTGAGAGATATCTACAACACGAAGTCTAAGCTTGTAGTCTCGTTCGTGGCTCTCCGGCTTTTTCTTGGATAGTTATCTACATATGATATATGCAGTGTCCCTCCAGGTAACGTTCAATGCCTAAATGTTGAAATACTCGACAGCGAGTTTTCCAGGAGGAGGATAATTACATACTACAACATCTCATATCCGAATTTCCGTTCAAAGTGAACTCTAATCAGCAAGTTTGAACATAGCGGCAATCTCTCCTTGTGCGTTTGTGGCTAGTTCTACTGAGAGTCATCATAGAACAAGGCTGGTCTTGTTGATTGTCTTTTTGAATTTGGTGCTAATACTGTTATATGGAAAATGGAATAGGTCTTTGGATTATGGACGCGGATATTCTCTAATGGACGACGGCTGGATTATGAATGACGGACTAGACGCTTGTAATTTCTTCAAAAATTGTCAAAGTCTGTATTATTTTGAGAAATTTGTCAATGATCGGTCGAATGACATCATTTGTGTTGCGGAATCCTGGTCACATAAAGGAATATTGGACTCAGAAGTAATTGACAAAGAACATTTTTTTCTTGAAGAGAAGAGATATGTGTGATATGGCATTGGGAAAACACAACGGAGGGGAAGCTTTATATTGTTGTGACCAAGTAGTTATGACCTGGAAACCGCCCGAGAATATATATGGGTGGAAATTCGGTTTATAATTTATATGCCACATGAAAAACAGCAATATGTATAGAAGGTCACATCATATGACCCAAATGATCACATTCTTGTATATGAAAACTTCAATCTAAGATACCTGAAATGGCAGGGCAATGATAATTGCGGTGTTTCCGCGAAATAGAATAATGCTCATTCCACAAGGTTGTTGGAGTTTTTGTCTGAGCGCAATCACAAAAAAAATAATCATCAACCCAT
>JAVTVY010032420.1:0-13782 GCA_036873755.1 Hanleya hanleyi
AGACAACGACAGGTGTGCAGCCGAGCGTCTCCACCGAGCGTGTCTCCACCAAAACAGCTGAATTTCGACGTAACTTCTCATCAATTATGAACACATATAATTGCATAGACTTTTCTAGTAAACCTTTATCTTTCTGATAAGGGGTAAACAAATTATCCATTCGTGAAACAAGCGAGTCAAAAAATCATCTTTGCTAGACCTATTTCACTGGTCAAGTCGTTCTTCCGTTCAATTAATAAGGGGACGTGATTGGCGTCACTGCACCTTTTAAATCCTATTTTGACGTAATTTGCGAAAAATCATAAATTATATTGCTTTACATCACAGGGAAGGTGATATATTACAGAACGTTTGTAGAGAAAAATATATTTCAGGAAACTTGTATTCATTTAGATCGACTGACGAGCCGTGATCTGCAATGCGCGCACATCACGTCCGTGACTCAGTTTTTAGCGCATGCATGCCGTTTATGTCGCTCACTGAGCATCAACCAGTTTGTGCACTGATTGCTGAAATTAAGATCAAGCATCCAGAAAGATATCCGAATATAGTCCCATTTCTTCGTGCCTTTCACCTTGAATGAGCCTTCAGGGGAAGCATAACGAAAATGGTTGACGAGATTCAGGCTCATATGAACGGAACAATTATTTTTGGATTACACTTTCTTAGTATAACACACATTCTAGAGCTGAAAATTGGTCAAGTCCGTTGTTGGATTCGAACCGGCGACCACCAGAGTAAGGCCAGCGCTATATGTCGGCGGTCTCAACCACTCGGCCAACGAGTCTCTCTCAAAAATAGGAGGTAGCAGGCCGGGAGTCTTGAAAGCGAACATAGAGTAATATCGATTTTACCAATTTTCAGCAAGATAACGTAATCTCAAAATAACGAAAATACTGTTTTACGATCACTTTCTAATTGACAAAAAAATCTCCTTATGTATTCAGCTATGGGAGCTGTGTCATTACGGTCAACAAAGCGGTATGGTATTTTCGCTTTCAAGACCCCTGGTATACTGGTATACTCCTTACCTCATATACATGTATCAGCGAGAGGCCCGTTGGCCGAGTGGTTTAAGTCACCGACATATACTCTGAAAAAACAATTGTGTACAAAATTGCACATCTACAAAAAATGTGTATCAGGAGTACACAATTTGTGTACTTTTTCTACACAAATTGTGTATCATAGCTACACAGTGATTTTAGATGTTCAATTTTGTTATAGCGATGTGTACCTACACTGTTATATATTACCATTATTTCACAGTAAATGTATGTTGGAGTTTACAGTACATTTAATCGTGTAAATTGAACTGGGATATTTCAGTTGACATCAACTGGAATGGGTAAACTGCTCACACACATAACATAAAATTCCTGTTTTCTCTGAAATGAGGTTGATATCTTTGCGCACGAAACGCTCATTTGCAGGAAACAGCCGGGCCCAATGCCATAGGCTACATCCAACACCTGCGTTGTTGTGCGATATAACATTCTGAACATTATCCGCACTGGGACGGACGCAGCGGCTAACTTTAATTTTCGGCCTACAGACCGATTTGGTTTTGGTTTTATCTGACTTGGAGTTGTGTTCACTATTCATGCAATTTCACAGATTCCTTCGCGATTATGTACGAGACTTGTGGTCACCGCATTTGTGCGAAGAGCTGAAATACGCGAAAGAGCAATGACCATTTCGGCCTTCCAGTGAGCTACGTTGCCAAGGAACCGATAATTGTAGAAAAGAGTGCCACGTAATTATACAGTTTAAAGGATGTTAAAAAACGGTAATATTGCAACCTAATTTACCGTTGAATGCCTGTCAATAAACGGTAATTATAAAATACGGTGCAACATTTTACAGTTAAAGGCCTGTAAAAAGCGGTAATTGTAAAATACGGTGCAACGTAATTTCACAGTTGAATGTACTGGCATCTTTTCTGCCAGTACATTTAACTGTGAATTTACGGTGTGATTTATAACAGTGTAGGGTACACAGTTTGTGTACTTTTGATACACAACTGTTTTTAGCGAGTAGCGCTGGCGTAGGTTGCTAGTCGCTAGTTCGAATCAAACTTTCAGCACTAGAATCTGTGCTATACTAAGATAGTTTTATCCCAAAATAACGAAAATACTGTTATACGATCACTTTTTAACTGCCAAAAAACCTCAAATTAACTGGTTGTGGCCGCGCTGGTGTTATACTTGATCACTCAGTCGATCAAGATTTGAATGGAAAGCAGAATGAGAATCCAACATATGAGATGTTGGCGCTTGATTCGACGCTGGATGTAAAAGCTTGAACTCTTACTAGAAAGAAAATTGAAAGAAGAAGAAAGGAAAGCAATCGTTGAATGGAGTTAATTTTCAGAAATTGCTCAAGTCTGTTTTCCGTGATATTACAGAGCCCAGATCAGAAATGGTCACGTATTGGGTGTTTTATAGGGAGATGATAGAGGCCCTGCTACTCGATTATCATTCTTTAAGATGTTTATTGGGATGGAATTCTTTCTCTGCTCTTGATGCGGACATAATCCAAAGACCTAATTCATATAATAGCGTTAGAAGCGGTCAACAGTTTTAGATGATGTCGGCAAGACATCAAGATGTTCCAAAAATATCAAATCCGTATCGCTGTTAAGTATTCTTAATCCATATGATTTTCGTTATCTAGAATATGATGTATCTCAGTCACGCTTTGATTGTGGCTGTTCATATGAACACTGTGAGGATCTTGACATACATAGGTTCATACGGCCCCTAGCCTCGAGTTATGTGGAATTAGACAAAAGTTACGAAACGTAACGCCATAGATCTTGCAAGCTACGCTCGTATTTTGCTATCAGCATGCGATATATATCGCCAAATTTGAGAAACTTCGAATGGAGGCGCTTGATGATATAGCACTATTTCATAAGTTTCTGCAAGAGTGGTCTGTGACATTGATTAAAATCGTCACATTCAACGCCGGATCTAGCAAATGCCAGTAGGCGAGATATTTATACGCTACAGGTAGGTCCCTCTGGTACATTACTGTCCAGACATGGATAATTTACGGTATCGAAATTGTAATCATCTCTTTTGTCGTAAAATCGACGAGAGAGAAGGCCCACTTCATTTTATAGAGGTATATATAAAATGTGCCGTTAGGGCTATCTGCAGTTTCCTTCAAATCCCGTGAAGATGGATATATATCCTTCACTGCGTCATTTATATAGCGATAATCCACACCTGATGAAAAGCAAATACACCTCTTAAAGGCCTCAGTCCATAGTTGCGGATTTTTGGTCCCCCTCAAATTCTTTGAAATTAAAATTCCACCAGGTTTGACCCCATGAGAATTTTTGTTGGCTTTTTGTTTATTGATATTTGTGATATCATTCAGTTGACTAGTTGATTTGCTTCAAATCAGTACATGGTATTTTGCCAGTAGGATTGGCCCATGCCTAACTATGCAGATGGAAGTGTGAAAGTGTGGCTGTGAATTGGGGCCATTTTCAGCTTACGAGCACATGGCATACTTTACGGTGTAAAATCGAGCTTGAAAACCGCGTGGTCGACACCCTATTTTCTTTGCCAATTTTTGTTGGTCCTTGGACTGGGCACACTGTCGGTGAGTTTCAGGACAATTGAATGTCAAGTTTTTTCTTTGGTGGAGGGGGAATATTACCCATTTTGGACCAATTTTAGAGGATTTTCCTGAAGTTTGAAGCAAGTTCAGTATGGGTTATGGGGACCCTGATTTTCGTCAACAAGGCTTACATCTGTCTCGGCTTTATGACAAGAGCCTACTCTTTCAGAAAATATATAGTTCTATGGGGGTTCTCTAATAACACGGTTGCTGTTTAGCATAAAATGAACCTGCCTACTGTTTAATTTCAGATGCCATGGCCCTTCTGTAGACTGCATCCTATATGACAGAACAGGCACTTTCTCAGGTAACATTAAATTTGCATATCTGACTAAAAAATTTCCATCCAGAACTAATATTGTTTACTATCAAGTTGAACACAATTCAAAACAATGCTATTCACACCCAACACAGGACTGAAATTAAGCAGCACAGGGGCTTGGGCTAGAAAGGAGGGAGGGGTAACTCTTAGCATGGCCAGGAAATATCTGTTAAAAGGTGTGTAGAATTGCCAACATCCATGTTGGTGTTTTATCGGGGGAGGGAGGGAGGGGGGTTCAATTGTCCCAGGAATTTTTCAAAAGTTTTAGTGTCACAGAATAATTCCTCTGGGACCATTAAAACAGCCCTACCCCCCCTCCCCATAAAACCAGCATTGGAGTTGGCAATACTATACTATACACAATGTAACAGATATTCCCCTGTTAAGAGTTATCCACCCCTCCCCCCCTTCAAGCCCAAGCCCCTGTGCTGGTTTCATAATTCCAGTCCTGTGTTGGGTGTGAATATCATTGTTTTGAATTGTGTTCAACATAATTGTAAACAATATTAGTACTGAATGCAAAATTTTCAGTCAGATATATTCAAATTTGACATAGCGGTCTAGCCTGACAAAATGGCGTCGCAAAAACTGTCAAAATATGAATGGGGTAGGGGGAAAGGTATCGCTCTGTTTTATCTTAATATGACTTTCAACCATTGAGTGTCATATATCATTATACTTGTACAGACCCATAGATTGAAAAGAGTAGATAAAAAAAAATCCACAAAAAGTACCCTTCACTTAAAGGCCTCAGTCCATAGTTGCGGATTTTTGGTCCCCCTCAAATTCTTTGAAATTAAAATTCCACCAGGTTTGACCCCATGAGAATTTTTGTTGGCTTTTTGTTTATTGATATTTGTGATATCATTCAGTTGGCTAGTTGATTTGCTTCAAATCAGTACATGGTATTTTGCCAGTAGGATTGGCCCATGCCTCACTATGCAGATGGAAGTGTGAAAGTGTGGCTGTGAATTGGGGCCATTTTCAGCTTACGAGCACATGGCATACTTTACGGTGTAAAATCGAGCTTGAAAACCGCGTGGTCGACACCCTATTTTCTTTGCCAATTTTTGTTGGTCCTTGGGCTGGGCACACTGTCGGTGAGTTTCAGGACAATTGAATAACAAGTTTTTTCTTTGGTGGAGGGGGAATATTACCCATTTTGGACCAATTTTAGAGGATTTTCCTGAAGTTTGAAGCAAGTTCAGTATGGGTTATGGAGACCCTGATTTTCGTCAACAAGGCTTACATCTGTCTCGGCTTTATGACAAGAGCCTACTCTTTCAGAAAATATATAGTTCTATGGGGGTTCTCTAATAACACGGTTGCTGTTTAGCATAGAATGAACCTGCCTACTGTTTAATTTCAGATGCCATGGCCCTTCTGTAGACTGCATCCTATAGATGCAGAAGTGAATCTTTCAAATCATTCTCTGAATGCAAATCTAAAATGGCGGTCTCATTCCTTTCAAAACAAACTTCAGTTGCCTCGTGGAAATTCGGATATTTCCGTTCGTGGTCGTAGAGAAAGTGTCCAAAATTGGCGTCCTCGAACCCTCTGAAGTGCATGCTGTTGAGGGTGCCCGATTCTTTAAATGTTTCCACAACCTCAGGCAGGAGCCTATTGGAAACCACATGAGCCAGGGTTCCGCATATGACAATACTGCAGGGCGGGAGATTTCATGTCGCGTTCATGGACCTCCCTCTGTTCGACGGAGGCAAACACCTGTGTGAAATTCACTCAAGTAAGTGTGGAAATACCTCCCACTCAAGCACTTGAGTGAAAAAAAAACCCTCAAGTTGGGTGAATTCCACTCGAGATGAGTGAGTTCAACTTGAGTGGAATCAACTTCACTCAACCTGAGTGAGTCATCTCAAATTTTAGTGGAATTTGAGTGAATATCACTCAACCTGAGTGGGATGAAGTGAAACTCTCACTCGAGTTTTTTTAGAGAGTAGATGGCACTTAGGCTTTCTTCTTTATATGAATCAATTTGATTGAATGAAATACGGGAATGGGATAGAATCGAGTATAACGGAGTCACAAAACACACGTATAAGTATAAAACACATTTGGTTTGACAAATTTGGAGGAATAGAATGTCTAGATCTTGCTGCAGCTACACAAAGTGATTTATTTACCATATATTTGATGCAGTGGTATATGTTTGTGAGGGCCGCTCAAATGCATGGAAAATGTATGGAAAATGGTTACTGCAATCATTTATCATACAGAGTAGATGATACTTAGGCTTTCTTTATATGAATCAATTTGATTGAATAAAATACGGGAATAGGATAGAATCGAGCATAACGGAGTCACAAAACACACGTATAAGTATAAAACACATTTGGTTTGACAAAGTTGGAGGAATAGAACATCTACATCTTGCTGCCGCTACACAAAGTGATTTACATACCATATATTTGATGTAGTGGTATATGTTTGTGAGGGCCGCTCAAATGTATAGGAAATGTATGAGAAATGTTTACTAAACATTTATCATACATTTCCTGTCATAGAAAATGTGTGGTAAATATAACTTTTTATGTAGTGTTGGTGATTCATCTTCAACGACCTTTGAGTGAAGAACTTACCGACAACACTGCTTCAATGCCAATAAACCCCTTGACACAAATGAGTCCAGGTTACAAAACCTGAAATTTTGAAAAAGGGATAAATATCAAAATTCATGTTGAAGATATTATTATACATGAGGCCTCATTCAAACGTAAAGTGACAGTGCGATAATTGCATACAATAAAAAATTCCGTGAGTAAGCCTAACGTGCTTTGGAATATTCCCTCCAGTGAAATATTTGTTAAGTTACATTGAGGGATTTCCCTTAGCATATTGACTTCACTTAATATGGTATGAACAATTCCTTGCTATGCTACGGGATATTCCCCTGATGCTCATTAGGAGGACTATTTCATAAAGTTGTAAGAAATAATTTGTGTTCCCCAATATTTCTAGAAATCTAGCTGTTACGATTCATCGCTCTCATCCGACTCTGATACAACGAAATCCCGTTTGACCCAGATAAATCCGGTATAACGGATATTTTTCTTGTGCCAGGGCTGGTTAAACCTCATATTCATGCGTAATTCAGCCGGAGATCTGCCACTGCGTTGTCCACGACCGTCGGGAGTTTCAACTTCTGATATGCGCATCCACTATGGTCACGCTACCGATAATTTCACCGGGTTCCACCGTCGCATCGTCCAGGGCCAACTGTAGTTCCAACCCGTGACCACATCAGCAATCATTCGATGTAGGCCACCACGTGGTCGAGGGCCAACCGTAGATCAGGAGGCGAGGTGAATCCAATGGTTGTTTCATCTTAGTTTAGGGACAATGGGCCTAAAAGAGCGTAAACCTCGTGATCTACGTACATGCGGGGGCGAGGGGCAGTCGAGCAGACCAAAACACATCCGTTTAAATTTCTTCTCACCTTGATGGGACAGACGAACGGAAGCTGGTCGGGGCCCTGTAAGGTCAAGATCACAGATATATCCCTCTTGGACGGTATTGACCTTATTATCATAGCCATGAAGGCCGATCTCCGGGTGAAAACATGTATGACGTACCCCATGGGTAGGTGGGTGAATGAAGGACATCGTGGTAACTTTATCCTGACGTAGAGCTGCTTTTTCCCTGCTCTGCACACTCTCCACCTACCTCTGCAGGTCAATGCCTGTCGTACCATGCCACGGCTTACCCGTGGCGCCATCACCGGACGTTACTACCGCGCGTGTGTGAAGTGCTCCACCCAATTCTAGTGCCGTGTAAACTTTGTTCAAATATGTCCCAAAGGTTTCAGGCATAGAATATACGCCCAACCCACACTGGAAGTGGAATCGCTACACACAATCCAAGGATCACGTAATCTGATTCAAACCTTTCCAAAGGTCTAAATCTAGGTTACGGTATAGGGAAATTTGCCTCACCAACAGCGCAATTGTTGCCTTGATTGTCTAAATTATAGCCTCTATTTTCAAGCCTCGTCTCGCTGTTTGTGGATAACTAAGGACAATATATAGGATGTCATTGATACATACGCTAGGCCATGGTCCAGATGAATTGTCAGTAAAGGTCTCCCTCTGTCGTCTCTGATGTATGCATGCTTTCGATCCACGTTGCCTATCACCTGATCAAATATCACCATGTCCAAGAGGTCCATGTAAAATTTAGTCACGTTATACAGAGGTCTTGACTGGACAATGTTACACGGCACTTGGTCGTTCAACGTATCTGTAGAACTAGAGAAGAACACAAAGAAATCAGGGGCGAATTTCATGAAACCTCAATTGACTTTTTCAATGGCGATTTTCACACTCTTGAAATAATTCTCAAGTTGACTTTTCCCAATCGTTTTTGGCCGCATTTGGTCAAGTGGTGTTTGAAGTGACCTTTTCGGAACTCTTTTGTGCGGCTTGGTAATAAAATAGTACCCCCGCAAAGTCCAGAATATGCTCAAAATACTTGATGCGCAGGAGCAGGATAAATATGCTTGTGCCTTTTTTGGATCTACGAGATGAAGAACAATTCCCATTCGTGCATTATGATGCATGGGCACATAAAAAAAAACTTATTTTCCGACACCATCGCCCTTCAGACTGGCCATTTCAAGTACGTTTTTTATTTATCGACGGACGTATAAAAATGCTTAAAGTTGTTTTCGCTTGAGCTTTCATGTTGAGGCAACAAAAGGGGCAGCAATGTTTTGTTGGGGACCGCATTCCATCTATCGAGAAGGTTTCACGATAACAGAGTAATACCGACAAGTGTTTCGTTTCGATTTATCACGATTTGATGGTTAAAGAATGTCCTGGGGATTAGTATCCCATTCTCAATTTCATTTTTTGTAAGAGAAAATTTTCCGTCATGAGTTGCCAATGAGGAGAGAAATGTCCTGGCTGGGTAAGAAGATGGGACACTTTTAGCCACCGACCATTCTTATTCACCACAACGGTTTCAACCGAAAGGAATACATTTATCGGTTGATCTCCCACACATAGAAAATGCATCTCGATTGATTCAATGTGATATATCACTTTCCTCGCGCTCTGTGGACAGCGGGGAAGGTGAGCAGTGGTTGTGTTATTTACTGAGCTTATCCGAGCTTCCTCTGACCCCTGACTACGCTACGAGATATAGTATATTATCGATAGTCTTTAGCTGGAGTCAGAGAATTATCACCTCAAAAGACTACAAATGATGAAAACCACCAGGTCGTGCTGGTACCATTTCTGTAAAATTCTACAAAAAATTTAACCGGCCGTTCTATTGTGCTTACCTCACTCCAATACATTACCGAATAATTTCCATACACGATCACATCTCTTTTCACTAAACATGTCGTTTTTTCAACTAAAACGGCTGCTTTTCTTTCAATTCTTTTCAAAATCTTGCTCTTATAAACACCGTCTGAATACAAATCTCACCCGGCCCCAATATCAAGATGTTTGTGGTCAAATTATCAGGTGACAACTCTGTGAAGGACCGTGGAGAGACCACGTGAGCGTATCATGTCACGTGCTGATTTGATTCCAACCGTCATGATATCGAGGCCGGGCGAGATTGTAATTATGTAGGAAGTAGGTCAGTCAGAGCAAGATTTTGAAAAAGTGAAAGAGAAGCAGCTGCATTAGTGTAGAAAAGGGCATTACTTGTGGAAATGGGTCTGATCGTGTATGAAAATTATTCAGTAATCCATTGTATGTAAGCGCAATAGAACGGCAGAATGCTTTATCGTGAGAAGGGTACCGGCGCGGCCTCGAGGTTTTCGCCACTTATATTCCTTTTGGGGTGATAATTCTTTGACCCCAACCAAAGAAAATCTGTAATATACTGTAGTGTATTGAGCAATTACAAAGTTCTATCCGTATTTTATATAAAAGTCTGTTCCGGGATTTGGTTATGATTTTGTATGTTGTTGGACCGCATGCTTCCGGGAAATACAGACAGTAATTCTGTTGAGTTAATCTCGTGTCAGTTCGTGTATTTTAATTATTATAACTGTGTCATTCATGCTGATAGATATAACATGCTATCTGTCGTCGCATGGTCAGGGGTCAGAGGAAGCACGGACTATCACTGAGCGTATTGGAAAAAACGTTTACCACACTATAGGTGAACAGACGTGTGTAATGAATCACAACTGCTCCGTTCCTCGTTGTCCAATCAACACGAGGAAAGTAGCAAATAGACGAGTTTAAAATTTCGAACATGTGTTCATGAATTTTGAAAGCATGAAATTATTCCACCCGAATTTATTTTACTTCCCGCATGACAACAGTCGTATTCTTGACTGAATTCGTCACCATCGTTTTTATTCTGACTATAAGTTATGGAGATGTTTTAACGTTTTCAGATTTTTTTTCCGGATCTTAAGTCAATCTTCAACTGTGAGTGACCAGAAAAAAGGCATTAAATTTAAAATGGTAGCCACCGCCTGTACTTTATGCTGGTGGAAAACAACTGGGACCGGATCTGTTGACATAAACTTACTTTTTCACTAGTCCTGCATAACTGTAAGTTTTTTTGTTGATATGCATAACATGGATCTTGATTGGTTGATCTATCCACAAGCTCACCGAGCCCTGGACAAAGCCGTCTGGGAAACAGAACTGTCTTTCTGTGTCACAGTAGTAACATTGAAATTTTATGCAAGCCGTTCCATCTGTTGATGAGAGAGAGAGAGACGATGAGTGAGAAATAATGGAGTGAGTGAGTGAATATGATTTAACGTAGCTTTCAGCAATATTGTACACATATCACCACGATTGGGTCATATTTCTGTTCACACCAGGGCACCCACATGTGGGGTCCTATTCGTTTTTGCACTCGGGCAACATCGGGCGAGGTATAATTATTTTCCACATCCGAAAACCTCACGGGAACCACAGTTAGACGCCTCTTACGACAAGCCCTCGAGGAACTGAGGCTCTTAATTCTTTTCATGACCCGGAATGTGCATAACGACAGCACAGTTCAATCCCATGACCCAGGATGTGCATAGTGACATCCCAGGCCAAAACCATAACCTGGGATGTGCACAGTGAAACCCCAAGTCAATCCCATGACCCTAAATGTGCACAGCGACATCCCAGGTCAATCCCAAGAACCGGGATGCGCATAGCGACATCCCAGGCCAATACCATGATCAGGAATGTGCACCGCGAAACCCCAAGTCAATCCCATGACCCTAAATGTGCACAGCGACATCCCAGGTCAATCCCAAGAACCGGGATGCGCATAGCGACACCCCAGGTCAATCCCATGACCCAGGATATGCATAGCGACGTCCCAGGTCAATCCCATAACCCGAGATGTACACAAAGGCACCCCAGGTCAATCCCATTACCTGGGGTGCGCACAGCGAAACCCCAGTTCAATATCATGACCCGGAGTGCACACAGCGAAACCCCAGGTCAATCCCATGACCGGGAATGTGCACTACGACACCCCAGGTCAATACTATGACTCGGAATGTGCATAGCGACACTCAAGGTCAATCCCATGCCCCGGATGTGCATAGCGGCACCCCTGGTCAATTCCAAGAACCGGGATGTGCATAGCGGCACTCCAGGTCAATCCAATGATCCGGGATGTGCATAGCGACACCTCAGGTCAATCCCATAACCCGGGAGGTTCACAGCGATACCCCAGGTCAATCCAATGATCCGGGATGTGCATAGCGACAAACCAGGTCAATCCAACGGTCCGGGATTTGCATAGCGACACTCCAGGTCAATCCCATGACCCGGGAGGCTCACAGCGACACCCCAGGTCAATCGCATAACCCGGAAGTTGCACAGCGACACCCCCGGTCAATACCATGACGTGAAATGTACACCGCGAAACTCCAGGTCAATCCCATGACCCTGAATGCGCACAGCGACATCCCAGGGCAATACCATGACCCGGGATGTGCATAGGGACACCCAGGTCAATCACATGACCCGGGATATGCATAGCGACACCCCAGGTCAATCCCATGACCCGAGATGTGCATAGCGACAGCTCAGGTCAATCCCATGCCCCGGGATGTGCATAGCGACACCCCAAGTCAATCTCATGTCCCGGGAGGTGCACAGCGACACCTCAGTTCAATCCCATGACCCGGAATATGCACAGCGACATCCCAGGCCAATACCATGACCTGAGGTGTGCACAGCGACAGCCCCTGGTCAGTTCAATTCCTTGACCTGTGGTGTGCAGAGAGACATCCCGGCCAATACTATGACCTGGGGTGTGCACAGCGACAGCCCCTGGTCAGTTCAATCCCATGATCTATGGTGTGCAGAGATACACCTCAGGCCAACACCATGCCCTGGGACGTGCGCAGCGACAGCCCCTGATCAGTTCAATCTAATAATATGTGGTGTGCAGAGAGACACCCCAGGCCAATACCATGATCTGGGAGTGTGCACAGCAACAGCCCATGGTCAGTTCAATCCCATTGCCTGTGGTCTGCAGAGAGACACCCCAGGCCAATACCATGACCTGGGGTGGGCACAGCGACAGCCCCTGGTCAGTTCAATCCCATGACCTGAGTTATGCACACCCAGTCCAATATCCTGACATGGGGTGTGCACAGCGACAACCCCTGGCCAGTTCAATCCCATGACCTGTGTTATGCGGAGAAATAATGGAAGGCCAAGCAGGTCCAGATGGCCTATTTCCACGGTAGATAGAAATTAAATCATACCAGGGTATCGACCAATTCCATCAGATTATACATTGTACACAAAAATCAAAGGCACAGGCTTTCTACAATAATGTCATATTCGCTGTGTGCATTGTGAATGTAAAGGCGAATCGGCCTATTCGCCGGAGATTCTCCGACGACCCACATCCATAGCGATGAACTAAACTTACCCGTTAAAGTCGATAGAGAGTACCGGTATTTATTCTCTATTTCTTGATAAATACCATCAATATTTCATCGATTGTCGCGTGAAAATAGGTGTGTTCACTCGCGGTGAAGCCAGAACCCGCACATAATGAAAAGAGCAAACGTGCGAGTTTGCAACCGCCACGCCAGCGGAGAAGTCATTAACAACTCTGAATATTTACTAGAGGAAAATTCATAGGATTCCGTTACCAATTTACCAAGGCAAATCTATTTGACCTTGGGTGTGCACAGCGACAGGCCCTGGTCAGTTCAATCCCATGACCTGTGGTGTGCAGAGAGACACCCCAGGCCAATACCATGATCTGGGAGTGTGCACAGCAACAGCCCATGGTCAGTTCAATCCCATGACCTGTGGTCTGCAGAGAGACACCCCAGGCCAATACCATGACCTGGGGTGTTCACAGCGACAGCCCCTGGTCAGTTCAATCCAATAACCTGTGGTATGCAGAGAGACACCCCAGGCCAATGACATGACCTGGGGTGAGCACAGCGACAGCCACTGGTCAGTTCAATCCAATAACCTGTGGTGTGCAGAGAGACACTCCAGACCAATGCCATGACCTGGGGTGAGCACAGCGACAGCCACTGGTCAGTTCAATCTCATGAGCTGTGGTCTGCAGAGAGACATCCCAGGCCAATACCATGACCTGGGGTGTGCACAGCACCTGCCCCTGGGCAGTTCAATCCCATGACTTGAGGTATGCAGCCCCTGGTCAGCCCCTGGTCAGTTCAATCCCACGACTTGAGGTATGCACAGCCAGGCCAATATCCTGACATGGGGTGTGCACAGCGACAACCCCTGGGCAGTTCAATCCCATGGCCTGTGGTATGCAGAGAAATAATGGAAGGCCAAGCAGGTCCAGATGGCCTATTTTTTACGGTAGATAGAAATTAAATCATACCA
>JAVTVY010032421.1:0-15286 GCA_036873755.1 Hanleya hanleyi
AATCGTTAGATTCTTGGTATGTGCTTTAGAATAGGTTAACCAGAAGATCATTTGCGTACACTTCGCCATCCATAAGATGGCTTGCGAATCGTGTGTCTCCATTATTGCGGAGCGATATCCGTTACTTTACCGGATTCTGTTCGGCCTTCATCCGGCGGAGAACAGACTCGAGAAATCTGATATATTACAGATTTTCATACCACTTCTGAAACAGATATTGCTTGGGCTTACAAAATATATAGGTATATGTATAACTTTCGTATCATTCAAGAGGTGTGGTGGATCTGAAATTTTGAACAAGTAAATTCGTCACATGACTCGAAAATGGCGAGTTACGTTGGGGTTACGTCGGTAGACTTTAGCTGATTGGCTGACGAAGTCACGTGGTAATGATTTCTGGAAATTCCCTCTTGCAGTTTGCCGTAAGTACGCATGGATACACACGATCCCAGGGTCAGTCTTACCGCGTATAGATGACCGAGATGGTTACAGGTTGCCAGAAGGCTATACTGTGAGGTCATGTGGCTCTGTCAGTATGTCGGCACCTCTTCCCACTTCCGTTATATGCTTTGTAATTATACTCGACATTTATCCTGTGTGGCGGGTGTTACCAGAAACGATAGGTTCACTGGCGAAAGATAACGATATGCTAACAGAACACAGCGATCCGTGAACCGGAATTTAGCGGAGATTAGAATAATTTTCTACAGGACATAGCAGTCACCCTTTTAATGAACATTGCGTTTAATTCATAGTCACATATACCATGCATGTCGACCCAAAGTGGGTGGGCAGCATGAGTTTGTACCATGTCTGCTGTCACAAGGGGAAAATCAATTTGCTCTACATAGCTAGTCACATATGCCCAGTTAATCATGGTCATCCAGTTAGTTATATCGCCGCTATATGGCTGAAATACTGCTGAACCATCAACGCAACGTTAAAAACTACCTTACTCATCCATATACCATGTCCATATATAATATCTATATCCCCATTCTTCAGAACGGAGTTCGACTCATCATTCGCCACGTCTTCTCGGCTTGTGGCGCTGTTTTCTTCGCGGACCTGCAGCCACGAGGGTGTGTGTGTAGCTGGTAGAATTACTTCTGATATGTCTTGGCGGCATCATTGAATACTGTTGACCGCTTCTCTCTTGCAGGAAACTAGCCTATGTTTATGTATACTATGATTGTATTTTTGAATTTGGTGCTAATGCTGTTATATGGAATATGGAAAAAGTCTTTGAATTATGGACGCGGATATTCTTTAATGGACGACGGCTGAATTCTGAATGACTGACCAGGCGCTTGTAATCTGAATATATGATATTGCACGAATTGTAATATATTCGCTGATCCATGGTTTTATTTCAAATACCGCATATGCACGGCTAACCTCTTTACGCTGCAGTAGGTCAAAAGAGGCTGGGCTCCACATTCAAGCTTCGATGACCATTGGATAGAACAGTTACATGACAGACACTCGACAGTGTATGCCAAATATTGGCGCAATATTGCATTCTCAATAATATCGCCAATATCTTGCCAATATCTTGCCAATATTTGGCATACGTTGTCTCGGTTCATTCGGCTATGAACCAAGTGAAATATAGAACAGCTCACTCTATCTCTCTGTCATGGAAGCAATCGTTTTAAATTTTCATACTCTCAGAAGCTGCATTTCTCCAATTAAATAGATGCAACCATTTCCTCTATTTCGAAATCCGATACATGTAGTTGGGGGACCTGGAAATACGAGATTGCAAGCAGTGTCATGCACATATTGTACTTAGCTATCAGCGGAAATATCAGACAAGATTTGCTCTTTTTATGAGGAAAGTCGATAAATGTTGACATGTGATGGTTTGTAAGTCTTGAAGTTTGCGATTCAATTACCTGTTTAGATTTGAACCAAGGATTTCCTTATTTGTCTCGTAGCATTTAGTAGAACCAGTATTCATAATTTAACCAGAAAAACACAGATTCTAGTCAACACCAATGTTCCTGGAATGTAGATCACAAATAAACCCACAAAGTTGGCGTCTCTGTTGCAAAATTTGTAGTTCGAATCATGAAAAATATCACCTTCGTAGTCAAATGTAAGAATATTTTCCGCGTAATTTTCTGCACAATTCAATGCAAAATATATCGAAGATACCTAAACAATTCAATGAGATCAAATCAGCAGTTAAAATAGCTTGGTATAAACAAATAATGCATTAATTGTATTTGAAGTCCAAATATCCATGTGAACGCAACCCACACGAGGAGGTCAATTGGGTCTCTGCCTGATACGAGGGACTTCTTTTCCGCGTGATAGGAAAGTTTCATTCGAAAGGTGCAATATGATACATCATTTTTCTACTCCTTCAAAGATATATATATATATATATATATATATATATATATATATATATATATGTGACAGAGGTCAGTTGTGCTTCTTCGGGATTGTACTTGCAAGTGGCAGTTACAATGGTTTCTGAACTTTCAGTGTAATATGTACATTCAATAATTGTCGATACCAAACTGTGTTACTACTGCTGGTAGGACCTCAATAAAGCGTTCAGGCATCTTTCTATATGTTTTGTATGATATTTTGTATTGTAGTCCAACTTCTTCGCAGATCATTTGACTATTTATTAAATGGACGAGAAATGAGCTCTCTGTCATTTGTCAAAACGTGCCGGAAAACATGTACACCGCTTTGGAGAGCTTTCGAATGTTGTCAACTTTCGGGTCCAAATGTCTGTCTTTTACCAATGATCATGCCAATAAAATGCGTCATTATAATAAAACCGTATGTGATTATTCTCAAACCTATAGCTCGAGCATTTTGGATGAGATTTTACGAAATCAGCATTCATCTTCAATGTGACAACGTTCATGATCTTGAAGTCTAACTGGTGAAATCACCCATATGACCCAGTTGAGTTCATTAACGATATCCCACGACAGCCCATAGTGGACGAGATGACTGCCAGGTTACTGTGAACGCATTCTTATTGAAGATGAATGCTGATTTCGTAAAAATCTCATCCAAAATGCTACTGACAGGGTCAAGCCCGTGGGGCTGAATTCGCGTATACATAAATTTAACCTTATCACTTCTTACTTTACCTGATATTCCCCAGCCACAGGCCAAGGCTGAAGCTATACTGGAAGTTGCAGCCAGGCCACTTCCAAGGCCGTAGGGGCCAAGCTCGCATGTACATAATTTAATATAATAGCAATATACTTACCGCGCCGGGCACCTGTAACCAGCCACCAGTCGGAGCTGAAGCCGGATTGGAAGTTGCAGCCAGGCCACTTCCAAGTCCGTAGGGGCTGATCTCATTTGTATTGCTATTTCACTGATAACATATGGTAAATGTAACTTGTAAATATTGACCCTTTCCCACTGTAACCAGTCCCTTTCTTTTATTGTCACAATAATATAGTTGTAAACGTTACACCTGTCTTGGTTATTTCTAGCTATCGAGTTTACTGTTACTATTGGTCGGAATCAGTACCGGGTACCTGAGGCGAGACCGCCGAGGGGGGTTGATCGTGTTCAGCCGGGGCTTGACCATCTTCAGTTTATCCGGCCAATTTCTACGTTCCCACTTCGAACTTCGAAGTGGAAACGTAGAAATTGGCTGGATAAAATGAAGATGGGGCTTGACACGTTATGAATTAGTCCGACACGCAGGCCCTGATTTATATTTAATGTAGAGTCTGCCAGATTAACCGGTAAAATCTTCAAGACGCCTGACCGAAATGTCCGGCAGCAAGAAAACGATACTTTGTACGCTATTTTCTCCACACAAAATAATGAAACCCACCAATAGTATAATAAATACTGGTCCTAGGAGGACACACCTACAATAATACTGGTGAAAACCCCGATTCACAGGCTTGGAATCCGTTCTAAACATTCCGTGGGTAGTTTATTCGAGCATCCTCACAACAAGACAGTTTTCCTGAACCCAATCTAGCCCCAGAACTCACGAGCTGCGAAATTGACTTCTCGGCCAGGAAAGCTGTGTTGTTCTGAGAATGATCGAATAAACGGAAGCCTGTGATTTAATTGAAGAAGTGAGTTTCTTTATTTTGAGTGGAGAGAATGACGTACAAAGCATCGTTAACTGGCAGACCCTCCATTTAATAGAAATCCGTATTATAAATAACTTTTAGGGGCAGGGTGTCGGACTAACTATGAAAATCCTTTTGAATTGACTGTCGAAAGTTTTTCGAATATGTCAACCCACATCACGGCGAAGGGGACACAACTCTTAAGAATACTTTTCTAGGTCTCGCAGCACCATATGTGCAGTTGCTTCTCTTGTTAGATCGATTTTTAGTGAGAACGAGCCACAGAGAGTATTCGTTTCTACTCAAGATGTAAAGTTTAGAGAATCTATATATAGCGCTTGCCTCAACATTTTACCTGGAAGCAAAATAGGATGAAACAGGCACGAGACTAATAGCTTTTGTTATCAGATAAACATTTATTATCACTCATTTTTATAGACCTATCCATTGGCAAACCATTGAAAACACCATAACAATAGAGTGAACAGAAGCATATATAGTAAAAGTAATACGACGAATAAGGTTAACCTCCTCCTTTTGAAACAGACCGACTTTGCCAGTAATTTGTCATCTTCACAATGTCAAGGTTTGTTTTTGAGCGAAAGGCAATCGTTCAGTGTACCGGTATACGACATTCACATCCCGCGAGACTCGCTTCTTCGAAACTCACTATCACGAAGACATGCGTGAGTGAATTTGATTTAACGTCGGTTTCAACACTATTTCAGTTATATCACGATCCTTGGTTTCTATTCCTTTTCACATCCAGAAACCACACGGGTAGGGTCATATTCCTTTTAACACGGGTGGGGCCCTATTCCTTTTTACACCAGGGTGCCCCAGTTAGTCGCCTCTCACGACAAGCTCTCAGATGGGCTGAGGCCTATTCGTACCATGACCTGGAGTGTGCACAACGACACCCCAGGTCAATCCTCGGAACACGCTTATAACTAAAGTGTTGAAACTTACTCGTAAAGTGTTGAAATAACACTTTAAGTGTGTCCTCATGGACTGCTCTTTAAATGCTGTCCCTGAGGACACACTTAAAGTGTTATTTCAAAGACCTCATTATTCCAGCAGAACATCACAACTATGGAAATTTCGTCCTTAATAATAGAGGACGGCACTGTCGGAAGAATATTGTCACGACCAAAGTATGATCGGTCACGTCTGTACCATACACTGATTGGAAGGGGCAACCATATTCTTCTTGTGGTATATTCCTTAACATTTTAATGAAAGGAGACCGGTTTTTCCCAAAATTTCACATATGGAATGTTTTCGGACCCATAAACTTTAATAGTCATCCCAGTACACATCAACATGAAAATCGTCTTTGTACAAAGGCTGTCTAATAAATGTCGGATCTGATCCGCGTAATTCGACTGCTACATATCGTGAAAGACAGGCAGACGATCTGTATTGAGAATGGTTTGTTCTTACTCTTTTTCATGTTCCACTTGTAGACATGTTAGACGGTCAAAGGGACAAAACTCCCCCATCAAAAAGCTCACTTGACAGTAGGCCTACCGTAATCGATGCCAAATAACAAAAAGCATATGTTAGAACAACATCTGTAGATTTTGCCACCTCTGCACCTCATGTGGAGAGAACACAACTCCTTCCTTTATCGAACAGATATTTGAAATGAGTCCACGAAAATGAACTGAGTACAATTTTACATAGATTAATGATAGGGCATGTTTGATGAGTTCTGATGAGTTAAGGTTCAACAAAATAGATAATCTCTTCAACATTCACGTTTAGTCCGAAAAGTATTCACAGAACCTATTTCACTGTTTGAAAGTTTGAAATTTTTGTCATCAGTAGTAGAGAAAGCGCAGTTGCGGTCAGCTTATAGCCTTATACGCTAGCCTATAGAGATGAATGACGTGATTTATAACGTATCAGTAGTACAGAAAATGCACTTTAGGACGTGTGCTCACTTGGGACTTGATGCCTACAAGCCTATACTCTGGCCTTTAGGTTGAGTAAATGGCGGATATCGGGCTAACTCTGTATAGTACGGTCTCGTGGACCTGTGAATATGATGGCATGGTGCGCATGCACACTCGGGGAGTAGTAAGGAAACCGCATGTGCCGACTGGGGATATATACATCAATACCTATTTACCTCAATGTATTAGGGTGCACTTGACACTTGCCACGGTTTCACACAAATTTCATAATAAATGGAAGATCCGCCGAATTTGACAGACTGATTATCCTTCTTCCCATTTTATTAACTGGCATCTATAGTACCATCCTGTGGGACGCCACCATTCCTCCACACGGTCATATAACAATTGCTGGTTAATCGCGCCTGTGTCCACTACAGCGTTAACCGTGCCCGGCAGTAGTATACAAAGCGTAAATGGAGGACGTTTAACCTCAAAAATTTGCATATTAGGGAGGTCACGGGAGGGTGACAAAAGGTCAATGAGTGCATAGTTCCGGCAGAAAGACCAATCAGCCAATCAGAAGCGAGTATTGTGTCACATTGGGTCATGTGTGTTGGTGGTGGGTGGGTGGTGGGTTTAAGATGGCGGCTGTGGTGGTGGTGGGTGGGTGGTGGGTTTAAGATGGCGGCTGTGGTGGTGGTGGGTGGGTGGTGGGTTTAAGATGGCGGCTGTGGTGGTGGTGGGTGGGTGGTGGGTTTAAGATGGCGGCTGTGGTGGTGGTGGGTGGGTGGTGGGTTTAAGATGGCGGCTGTGGTGGTGGTGGGTGGGTGGTGGGTTTAAGATGGCGGCTGTGGTGGTGGTGGGTGGGTGGTGGGTTTAAGATGGCGGCTGTGGTGGTGGTGGGTGGTGTGTTTAAGATGGCGGCTGTGGTGGTGGTGGGTGGGTGGTGGGTTTAAGATGGCGGCTGTGGTGGTGGTGGTGGTGGTGGTGGTGGGTTTAAGATGGCGGCTGTGGGAGCCCGAATCATAACGGACTGAAATTATTGAACCAGCACAGGGGCTTGCCCGGAGCGAATTGGTGAAATTTTTGAAAAAGTACTGTGACAGAAATTGATGTGACGGAAATAATACTTCTATGAATAGGGCAAAAACTTATCTAAGATAATTTTTCTGTCATAATTAATTCTTGGTCGAGTATCAACTATTCAGATATTACGGAAAGTACTGTTGTTATAAGGTATTGTTTGTTATATATCAGACACGATCAGCTGATATATGTAAACAAACGATCTATATTTAGACCCTCACGTGATCTGCTACGTTGCAGCACGCGCTCTTTGATCTTGGCGTTCCGCCGCCGTACAAGAAGCTCAAATTGAGACGGAGAATTTCGTTACCATTACCAGTAAATTGTAAGTTTATTGCGGAAAGAATTTATATTGCATAAATTCCTGCGGGAAATAGGAAGTACACATATAAGAGAATATTGTCTTGACGTAAAAAGTTTGGACATTTCATATTTACGGAGATATGGATTTTTATAACTGAGCCGGTTTTTCGTGTAAACCATCGCAGCGAAAAGGGAAACGGCTGTCATCTTCGTTTTGCTATGTCACAAAAAGTGCTCGAATTACTTATTTCTAAATTATTTCATCACGAACCCAACTAAGGTTAGCAAGTATACATATTTTACGATATAGTCAATAACTGTGAGCACATAAGACGTTCTGGTTGATGAGATCTGAATTTTTGAAGTTTGGCAATTTTCTGACTTCGAGCTTCGAATACCCGCCGCCATATTTGTTGGAAGCCGGTCGGGTGTTCGTTTGTCATGATGGAAAATCATTAATTAATCATATTTTGAGATATATTTCTCAACACAACCTTGTATTCATTGAAAATATAATTGTTCAGGCTTACATTGCTAACTGGTTTGCTGCCTTTGAGGTAATATTTGTTTCGGCAGTTGTTTCCGCCCATGCGATGAGAAAATATGCCTGAAAAAAATGTCTAGTTTTGTGTCCGCTCCACAGACATTTTACACCAAATAGTTCAACCCATGGACACCAATATACATATATTGCGACCAGTCTATGATACAGTGCCACCCCAGTGTCGAGCATTTATTGTCCAGTTTGCACCAGCAAAGAAAAATCACGAACGTTCATCGAACGTCATCGGTGGGGACCTTCATGTGGTCTTCCGCGGTATATGAATCACTTACATTTGAATGCATGAATTAGTTTGATATAATTTTGTTGGGTGTGGATGGTTTAAAAGAGTGGAAATATTCCGTACAGGTCTGTTTTATGTAACAAACGCTAAGAAAAATGGCTACCCAAGGTCAATTTCCCCGGCTTCCCCGGATAATCGCACATTTCAAACCACAGCCCCATCTAGACGCTTTGATGCAAGGGAGACAACTCAGACTAGGCCAATTTCTCTTGTAGGCAAAGGTAATCTCCCTGATTCGCACATTTCTATCTTTTTTGCGTGTTTTGGGTGGTGGAGTTTTTTTTATGGATTTTACTATGAGCTATGAGGTTGTAGAATACGATGGGAAAAGCTATGAAATGTTTTTTAAGTACCGGCTAGGCTTGTAAATAGATGCATATACACCCATAGACACTCATATACTGGGATATTAGCCCAATGTATGTATAAATCCATACGGGATGGACATGTTGGAGTCTAGGTGGAGCACTAGTGGCCCGATTGGGTAGAGTGAGGTCTTATTTTAAAGCTCTCGAGGAAATAAATAAATAAATAAATAAATAAATAATAATAAAAAAAAATCAAAAAAATCGGCGAGTAGTGGACAAAGGGAAAATTGGGAAGTACTGACCATGCCCCAGAATACTTCATATGCATATCACGGCCTTAAGGCCTATGTAAGATGTAATCTACTTCACATTTTAGTAGTATAAAAAGCGCAAGTCCTATTGACCTTGCCCCTCCAAAGAAATAAAATCGGCTCTATTTTACAGGAGTATATACGCAGGTCACGTGGGTTGTGACGTCACTTCCGGGTTTTCACTAAAAACTACCTCCAAACATAGAAGAGTTCCAATTTTTTCCCTTAGACGTCCGTATGTTCATCCTCCAAACCCAGAAGAGTTCCAATGTTCAACCTCCGGGACTTTTTCACCGGCCTGGCCCGCCCCAGCACGCAGCGCGCGCGCGTGCGCGGGTTCTCCGGCAGTGCGCGGCATCACCGGCAGCGCGCGAATGCATATGCCATTGTGGAAAACCCCCACAGACAGGTCAGTACATGCATTCCTATGATGTTCACGCATAATAAAAAGGATTGACCTGTAATCTGTGTTGTTGTTGTTGTTGCTCCCTTTTTGGACTAACCCATCAGAATAGTACGTATCACGGACTACACCCGACGTCTAGGCGCGCATGTGTGACCTGGTCTATAAAACACGTCCCTCTGGATCCCACACCTTCATTTCTACGGTTGCAGAGCCATGGCGGAGACCCAGCCCCATGCGACTCGCATTTTACAGTATGCCACCGTGGTGAATTCTTTCACGGGTTACCGAGCAGTGGTCCGGTCCATGTTTGCAGATGGCGACGACAACGAGGGACGACGCCAGATCCTGAACGAGTTCACAGAAGCGGTCCTCCACAGAGTGCACTCGATGGAGAGGCGTCCCATCACTCACCACTACTGGACTATGACAGCCATCCTTGATGCTCGGGCTATGGACCACGAGCGCTCACGCCGGAACCAGCACCGGCTGGTTGGCCTCATACTAGTATGTGCCCTATTGACCCTGGCGCTGTGGTATTGACACTATAAATACCAGGGTCAGACAGAGTGTGTGTCATTCACCGTTCGACATTTACAGCAAGCATGTCATCCGACCTACGAGCCATTCTGCCCCTTACACCCCGGGTGGGGTTACACGTCTATGAAGATAAAGTCACCCTGGTGGAAGACCGTGGAGATATTTGCTAGGCGCCCGCTGAGACCTTATCGAATACGGTGACGCTACCTCGTGACGGCTGGACCAAATTTAAACGGGTGTTGAGCGGCGAGCTCGACGGAAACCTCATCCACATAGACAATGCCATCTACGTATACCGTGCAACCTTCTTCCTACGCCTGGGCCGCTACGAAGACCCTACGCGAGGCTTCACCCTAGACCCCGATCTGTGGTCAGCCTTGGAGAAAGTGGTGCCTATTGTGGACCAGCTGTTTACACCGGACGAGCGATCATCACACCAGTTGGGGTGGGCTCGTGCTATTGAAGACGCGCTGGCTGAACCCCATGAACAACTGTCTAGCCATGAACCCGACGACGATGCCATTGATTACCCGGCTAGACTCAGTCAGCCCAGTGACATGACCACCTCATCCTTTGATCTCACGGGGTTCTCCCTATAAATACGAGAGACAGTGAAATCTGGTACCATTCACGTACTCACCATGACGGAGCATATAGTACTGGCGTATTTCAGCTTGACCCCCGAGGTTTTCCTGCACGTGTATGCGGATACGGTCGATATCATGGAGGAGGTGGGAGACACGGACCCTACACAACCGTGCCCGGCTCACATTCGTCTGTCCCGAGAGGGCTGGACCAAATTCAAACGGGTGTTGTCTGGTGAACTGGACGGCGATCTCATCCGCTTGTGTCACGATGTGCACATCCGACGCGGTCCTTTCTTTGCTCAATTGGCTCGGCTAGATGGGGGTACAGTGCATTTTACCCTTCACCCTGATCTATGGTCTGCATTGGAAGATGCCGTGGTAGATGTGGATCAAGTGCTTATCAAGCGGTCATCAGACGAGTTGGACTGGTCATTGACCATGGCCACTGTGGAAGCCCACGAAGAAAATCAGAAAGAAACTCCGGCCCAAGATATACTCGTTATAAATAAACGATAGAGCCAGGGTCCATCATCATTGTGTCACCATGAAGCGCTGGGAGAAGGTGTTGGATAACTTATACTACAGTCCCGACAGTCCGGCGGCCTATAGTGCATTGTCGGCTCTCTATCGAGCAGCCAAACCCCAGGGGATACAACGTGCCCAAGTCCGAGATTGGTTAAGAAAACAAGACACCTATACCTTACATCTATCTGTCCGTCGCCATTTTCTACGGAACCGCGTCATCGTGGGAGGAATAGCTGCCCAGTGGCAAGCGGATTTGGTCGATATGAGCGCCTTTGCCAAACACAACGATGGGAATCGGTATATCTTGACGTGCATCGATATCCTATCCAAGTATGCGTAGGTGGTACCCATCCGGACGAAAACGGGGGCGAATCTCATAGCGGCGTTCAAAGACATCTTCAAGACCGGGCGCAAACCTTTGTATTTGCAAGCCGACGAAGGCACGGAATTCCTCAACAGACCGTTCCAACAGTTTCTGAAAGCCCAGAAGGTGTTTTTCTTCCATGCGTACAACGAGACCAAGGCTTCCGTGGTGGAAAGGTTCAACAGGACATTCAAAGGCCGTATGTATAAATATTTCACCTACAAGAATACAAGGCGGTACATCGATGTTCTCCCGAAACTGGTGAGGGGTTACAATCGAACCTATCATCGGAGTATAGAGAGAGCCCCCATTACCGTGACCCAGCGCAATGAAGCCCAAGTCCGGCGTGTCTTGTACCCCAGGCCATCGCAGCGAACGACGAAGGCGGTGTACAAGGTCGGGGACCCTGTACGGATCAGTAAAGTCAAGGGCAAGTTCGAGAAAGTTACTTGCCCAACTGGAGCGATGAGCACTTCCTGATTAAACGGCGCCTACCCCGACAGCAGCGAGTCTATGAACTGGAAGATCTTCAAGGGAACCGTTGCTAGGGACGTTTTACGAGACGGAATTACAGCCTGTCGTAAAAACACAGCAAGACTACTACACGGTGGAGCAGATTTTGAAAACGGAACGTCGACATGGCAAGCTGTTTCATTTCGTGAAATGGCAAGGTTGGCCCAGTTCCTTCAATTCCTGGGTCGCTGCCAACCAGGTGAAACGACTATAAAGCCAGACACCACTGCCGTCCTCCTTCATTCCACGTCCGACCACAGTGCTATGGACCAACAGCAGCTGCCTCTGAAGACAGCGTCTCGCAAAACGCGCAAAGCGCAAGTGGTCTTTGGGGTGATAGTGCTAACCCTGCTGAGTGTGTTGTACGGAGGTGTGTTTTACGACGTAGCCTATGTCAGCACGTTACTTAACCAACTGAGAGCACCAGCCACCAGCGAAACCGGTCTACGGAGAGCACCAGTCGTATCGAGCCCAGTCACCACCACCACCACACCCCGTGTACAAGCCACGTCGAGCTCTACACCTACACCAAGAACACCCACTACGTCTCAAGACCCACCGGATTTCATCCCTCACAGACAACGACCACCGACGTTGTACCCATCACCACCATCATCATCCCTGAACGTGAACAGACAACGACAACCGACGTTGTACCCACCACCACTCCAGTTCACTCATACGAAATTTACAAGAGCGGGTTACCACGACAACGGATACACGTCGAACCATGGATCCACGGTGGCAGCATCCCTTCACGTGTCTCATCGCAGGACCGACGGGCTCCGGCAAAACGCACTTCGTCCGGAAGCTCCTTCAACACGCCGACAGCATGATCACCTCACCTATTGTCCGAGTCGTGTGGTGTTACGGAGAATGGCAGGCAGCGTATGCAGCAATGCCCCACATCACGTTCGTGGAAGGCCTACCCAACCTGGCCGATTTGGAACCCGACACCTTGGTGGTTCTGGATGATCTCATGGCGGAGACGGATGCACGGGTGACCCAACTCTTTACAAAAGGCAGCCATCATCGACGGCTCAGTATCATCTACATTGTGCAGAATCTGTTCAGTAAAAACAAAGAACATCGGAATATCAGCTTAAATGCCCACTACCTGGTGGTCTTCAAAAACCCGAGAGATACCACTCAACTGCTGCACCTGGCGAGACAGATATATCTCGGCCGCACACCGTTTGCGTTGGAAGCCTTTAAAGATGCCACAACCCCTCAGCACGGGTATATGCTCTTCGACCTCAAGCAAGCCACCCCCGACCACCTTCGACTACGGACCGGCATCTTTCCCGGAGAGACCCACCACGTGTACTTGCAAAATAATGTAAACACACCCACAGTGGCGCCCCCAGCTGGGATGTGTGTGTGTTTGATGATGGAGATAATAAAAAGAATGAATACCACAGCAGGGTTGACTTTGTCTGTGAGGTGGATAAAAAGGGCAGAGTTGTGGGTTCTGGCATTAGTTGTACAGGATGTCTGCGCGAGTACGGAAGCACGCTCCCACGCTCCGTGTATTGAAGACAGCCCCACCCGAGTTAGTCCGAACCATTGTACGCGGTGCGGACCCTGCTCTCGTGTGCTGTCTGTGCGAGATTGGACTCAATATCTTAAAAGGCAACGTACCACTGACTCCGGCTCAGAAGACCAAGTTGGCCAAGCATAAGACAGGTCTCCGAACCCTAGTCCATAAGCGGGTCCCACAAACACAAAAGGAAAAGGTGTTACAGAAAGGCGGCTTTCTCGGGGCCATCTTAGCACCGTTGGCCGCTTCCGTGTTGGGTCCAGTATTGGGTGGACTCTTCGGCCGACAATGAACCACACGAAAAAAATGGTCCTCGTCGAACCACGGTTGCTTCAAAACCTCCAATCGCCCTACCCTGTGCCACCTACGGTGAAGGCCATAAACACCCTCGATGGAGAGATGCAACAGATCTTACAGAGACCGGGGTTAAGCGACAGTGAGAAAGTACAACGGTACAATGAGACGCTTCAACGGTACATGACGTTCATGGACCAATACAAAACTCGCTCTACCCCAGCAACAGCACCACCACCACCACCACCACCACCACGTGACAGATCGCCGACCTCAGCACCGTTCCAACAGCCGGGTGGGGTAGCCCCCACAGCCCCACAGTGGGTGGAAGACGAAGTGCTGAAGAGTGTACCTGCATCGTTCAAGAAACAAGCTGGCCTGGTATTACAGCGGATGAAACAGAATCCTAACATGACTTGGAATGATAAGGCGAACTCCTGGTACCGAATCAGGTGGTCCCCGGGACCCACATGACGGATTTAGTGAATGACCTGATGCGTCAACGCAGGTCGCACACGGATCCTCGAGGATGGGAGGTCTTCGCTCAAGGCTTGAAAGACATGCATGTACCACAGGAATTGGTGGGGAACCCCCACCGCTGGGCCTTTATGCAGCAAACCCAGCAATCGCCGAGTCGTGCACCACGACAGATTCCACAACCTTGGGAATCCGACTGGGAACCGGAGTCACCCCCCAAAACTCCTCCACCACCACAACGGGCACCTTCTTTTCAGACCTTTAAAAATCCACCCTTGATCAGGACACCCCACATTTCCAGAGCCGTGACACGTAGCAAGTCAACGCGACGAACACGACGCCGGACACAACCACCCAAGGTCTGGAACACTTATTAAAACCAACAGCAGCAGCAGGACAGCTCAGTCGCCATGTTTTACCTCACGCTACCCAGTAACAGTTCCCTGGATGTGTTTCCTGACAACACCGTGGCCAAGTATGTGACTCAATTACCACAACCGTTGCATTTACCTGGCCGGTGGGAATGTGGACTGGTGGATATCCAATACCCTTACTCGTGGTACAACGTGCGAGCCAACGAAGTGTGGTACGAGGTGACCTACGAAGGGAAAGACACCCGACTCACTCTCCCTGAAGGCCAATACGATACTCCCAAGGAGTTCATGGGTGGGCTGTCAAGACTGTTGCATTATAAGGCTCTACGGGAGGTCACAAATACTTCAAGACCCATCCAAGCCTATCCCTTCAAGAATCACGTGAACTTCGATTACAACGCACACAACGACAAGGCAGAGCTTATCGTCACCGCCAACGCGAGTGTCGTACTGAGTCCTATCCTACAGCAAATGCTGGGTTTCGATCTACGGATGTTCGCTGGTCCCACCGCCCACCAAGGCGAGATCCCGATGGATATGAAGTCGGGTATGTACGGACTCTACGTCTACTCGGACGTGGTGGACAGCCACATGGTGGACGATATCAACACACCTCTGTTACAGGTGGTGCCCATTAAAAAGTTGTATGGAGATCAAGTCACCCACAGTTTCACCCACATGCTCTACCTGCCTGTACGACAAACCCACATCAACACGATCACGGTGGATATAAGAGATGACACAGGACGACCGGTGGCATTCGAACGCGGGAAAGTGGTGGTGACACTTCATTTTCGACAAGCACGTGCTCCCCACTTTGCATAATGAAGGTGCCTTAC
>JAVTVY010032422.1:0-14947 GCA_036873755.1 Hanleya hanleyi
TACATGGGTTCATACGGCCCCTAGCCCCGGGTTAAGCGGAATTAGACACAAGTTACGAAACGTAGCGCCATAGATCTTGCACGCTACGTTCGTATTTTGTTATCAGCATGCGATATGTATCGCCAAATTTGAGAAACTTTGAGTGGAGGCGCTTGGTGGAATAGCCCTGTTTTATAAGTTTCTGCAACAATGTTTTGTGACGTTGATTAAAAACATCACATTTAACACAGGATCTAGCAAATGCTACTAAGCGAGATATGTATACGCCATATGCAGGTCCCACTGGAATATTACTGTCCAGAAAGGGATAATTTACGATGTCGAAATTGTAATCATCTCTTTTGTCATAAAGTCGACGAGAGAGAATGCCTGCTTCATTTTTATAGAGATAGAGATCTAAATAAGATGTGCCTGTAGGGCTATCTGTAGTTTCCTTCAAATCTAGTGAAGGTGGATATATATCCTTCACTGCGTCATGTATATAGCGATTATCCACAGCGAGAAGATCGTCTATATAGCGTTTGGTGAATGAGAAGGAACGGGCTTTGAATGGATCGGTTTTTGAAAGCTATGGGTGCATGATTTTTCCGTTTTTTTAAAAACACAAATACATACATTTGAGATAATAAATCTATACAATAAATTATGCCTTTGTCTATCCTCTATCAATAGTACCAAAACAGTAAGAAGTACCATAGATAATTTGATATAACAAAATATCATCCTCAGGCCTGAAAATTTACTTGGACTGTTCAAAAACACTCTTCTTGTTTCTAATTCTTACCACGGATGGTTTTTACTCATAACCAATATAGGTGTTGCATGGGGATGTTAGCTTTCTGCTGATAATAACGTAAAGTGATGCCTATACTTAACATAGGAGTTAGATGTCCCACTGTGCCAATGTCCCACTGTACCTCAGTCTCCCAAACAAATGTAATTATATAGACAAGTTGTTTTTGTTGCTTTATTTTTAATTATCTTTGTATAATTGCTCCAATCGAGCAGTTTTTACTATATCGAAATTATGAATTTTTTAGAGTAGAAATATCAGAAATAATTGTGAAAATGTAATACTTTGTTGCGAGATTAGTTGTGAACAGAGGAGCACTTCTTCTCTTGGTGAATGCATAATCAAACAATGCGATTTTCCACGGACTATTAAAATTTGAGAGAAATCGATCGCTTTGTTAAAAAGTGAAGGAATTAAATAACGAAAAGAGAGAGGAAATAACCCCAGCTATAGCTGACTTAGCTAAATTATTTCTCTGTGACTTGTATCAGTCCAGTATACTGTATATAATATATGTCTGGTCAGCCATAGATGGGCCAGTGTCTCTGTGACTTGTATCAGCCCAGTATACTGTATATAATTTATGTCTGATCAGCCATAGATGGGCCAGTGTCGCAGTCGTCTGTGTTTTATTTCCCAACAGGTGAGCCTACGCCTTGTGTCGTTGCCGTTTTAACTTACGGTATTGGTTTCATACTTAACTGACCATTTCCCTGTATATAAGAAATGAGCACTGAGTGAATGGATCAAGGTTTCAATTGCGGAAACTCGCCGGAAACCTATTGGAAAATGTAGCGACAGAGTTTCCAAGCCAGTTTCCAATAGGTTTCCGGAAACGGAAACATTACTTTTCACGCTGTGATTAAATCGATATAGGAAGGTATTGTTATATATAACTGGAGGAAATCGTCTTAGTACATGTACTTATTCTATTCAATGACGTCCCTATCGACAAGAGTACCTGTACATGAATAGTTGGACTGGGGAAGTATAAACGACACAATTACTACCCGTTGAATATCATAACCTTGACCTATTTAAAGGGGCGGAACCAAGGTTGTAATTGAACACATCAACCACTCAAACATGAATATTTTTCTATAGATCTAGCTATTTGAAACTTCTGACAGTCTGAGGTCTCACACGTTACGATTGTGTGTGCCCATCGGTGTGTGATACTTATCACCAAAGAGGAAAATTAACGTACCAGTTTCTGCTGTATAAGCCTGGTGTTTGTATGGACTGTATCAATCTAGACATTTCTTGACTTATGTATACGCCTTTATTGCTGTCCAGAATGGAATAGTTGGCCATATCAATGTAATCGGCATTCTACCACACCCCGTGTTGTATCCAATGAACTTATTACATATGAATAAGAACACCCAGCTGCCATCTAATGTTAACACTAGTAGACGGCATATGAGGTCATATGACATGCCCATTTTCACTTGTTCAATGGAGAGCACATCTTGGACGTATTTCTCCCTACGTATCGTCTTCTCTTTCTACTAAAAAATTCTGCCATCGAAAGGAATGAAGTTGGCTAAATGGGATTTCTTTCGGAGACAGTTATGTGTAATTGATAATTTACTATACAAATGTTTAGAAAGCCAACTTACTGTGTTTATATTTTTTCACTTCTAGTTCCATATTCCGTTCATAATCGAAATACCTATTTCATAAGACAGTATTAGCGCCTTCAATCGGGCATAAAATAAATGCAAACCCAGGCTTGTTTCTTGCAAGAGAAAGCGGTAATTTCAGAAGGGCACACATAGGACTAGGTTGATTAACTCCCCTTACCTCACTCACGTGCCATAATAAAGCTCATAAAAATCACTGACCATGAGAGCAAAGCATTATTGTCATGCATCGTTGCAGGGTAGTTTAGGTTGAATCATTGAAACTAAGTCCGAATCGTCGGATGTAAATATATCTCATACTGACACGCACTTAATATGTAAACAGTGAAGGAAAATTATCATTTAACTCTACCTGGCCCTGGTGGGGGGCACTTTCCACCCCCCCTGTTGGTTTTTTGCTCGTATCCCCTGAACGACAAAGAATTAAGAGGTGAAACTCCGTGACTTTTTAGAATATCATATTGGGGTCATTGTGAGCCTATTTGCATGACACCCCGAGCAGAGGATTATGGGTAAATTCAAAATGGCGGCCATGTGGGGGTACCAAAAAGGTGATGTTTTCACCATATTTTTGAAAAATTACGCAAAAATTCAGCATTGGATGGGTGTGTGTACGTGTGTGTGGAGTTAATGCATTGAAACGAGATAATGCTCACACTTCAAGTTTTGAAGCAGTTTTTAACACACTCGGCGGCGACGCGTTGCAGCGATTGACAATCGTATTTGAAGCGTTGAAGCGTTTTTCACGCTTAGCGTTGATAGGCATCTGAACGTTCCATTGCTCCGGGTCCCCAAAATAGTGGAGGATGAGTGGATCTGAAGCATTCAAGCATTCAGACGTACGGCGTCAATCATGGCGGTTGTGTGGTTCTTTGGTGGCCCATCAGCGCGATTGGTATTACATGTTTTGCAGGTACTGGACCCCCAAAATGCATAAATCACCGTACAAAGCTAGATTCATAGCTGGTTTTAGAAGCTGCACCACCAAGCTTCTTTCAACCCTGTTGACGAGGGCCCTTCAGGAAGTAAACACATTTTGGGAAAGGTATTGCGCCACTATTTCTAAAAACTCTGGGGTTGAATGTTTGTGGATATTGAAAAACTCAAAATGTCTTACGGAAGAACTTGATGCTAAAGGTCACATACCTATAGACATGTATCCACATGGGATTACTACAATCCCTCATCAGGACCTTATTGACCGTCTAAGTTCATTAGCAAGAAAACTGATCGTAGATATAATAATGTCGGATGCCGTAAAGCATTCTTTAGCTCTACTACATACAGGAGATATCATTCATGGGATGTTTCTTTGTTTATAGAGTTGCTTGAATTTCTCATTAATAATATCTATGTGAAATTTGGCAACACAATATATCAGCAGCATATAGGTATTCCATTGGGTACTAATTGTGCACCCCTGTTGGCTGACCTATATGTGTTCTCTTATGAATATGACTATATGCAGGCGCTGTCAAATTACAACACATATAAGGGAGTGGGAAGAGGTGCCGACATACTGACTGCGTCACATGACTTCACAGAATAGCCTTCTGGTTAACCTATTCTAAAGCACATACCAAGAATCTAACGATTCGTGATATGTGTTGTATCTCAGGTACGCTTTTATTGTACCTGTTCATGTGGCAACTTGGATGATATGACCACACGGCCCCTAGCACCGGCATAAGCGGTATTAGATACAAATCTAGAGAGCTATGATGGAAATGCTCTGACAACTCGTATACTGGTAATTGGTGAGCTGTTTCGCTGTGACAACTCGTACATTGGAGATTGGTGAGTTCTATCGTCGTCAGATGTAAATGACGGCAATTAACACAAAAGACTAGTCTGTAAGGCCCGATGTCGACCCAGCATCAACTTCCCACAAATGCCAACATACAAAAACCGATCCATTCAAAGCCCCTTCCTTCTCATTCACCAAACGCTATATAGACGATCTTCTCGCTGTGGATAATCGCTATATAAATGACGCAGTGCAGGATATATATCCACCTTCGCTAGATTTGACGGAAACTACAGATAACCCTACAGAAACATTATATTTAGACCTGTATCTCTATAAAAATAAAGCGGGCCTTCTCTCTCGTCGACTGTACGACAAAAGAGATGATTACAATTTCGACATCGTAAACTATCCCTTTCTGGGCAGTAATATTCCAGTGGGACCTGCATATGGCGTATACATATCACGCCTAGTAGCATTTGCTAGATCCTGTGTTAAATGTGACGATTTTAATCACCGTCACAAAGCATTGTTGCAGAAACTTATAAAACAGGGCTACACCACCAAGCGCCTCCACTCAAAGTTTCTCAAATTTGGCGATACATATCGCATGCTGATAGCAAAATACGAGCGTAGCGTGCAAGATCTATGGCGTTACGTTTCGTAACTTGTGTCTGATTCCGCTTAACCCGGGGTTAGGGGCCGTATGAACCCATGTACTTCAAGATCCTCATGGTACTCATATGAACAGTCACAATCGAAGCGTGACTGAGATACATCATTCTTTAGATGGCTTTACAACGAATATTATGGATTAAGGATACGGATTTGGCATTTTTGGAACATCATGATGTCTTGCCGGCATCATTGAAAACTGTTGACCGCTTCTCTTTTGCAGGAAACAAGCCTATGTTTATGTATACTATGATTGTCTTTTTGAATTTGGTGCTTATACTGTTATATGGAATATGGAAAAGGTCTTTGGATTATGGACGCGGATATTCTCTAATGGACGACGGCTGAATTATGAATGACGGACCAGACGCTTGTAATCTGTATAAGTACTATATTTTAAAACAATAATCAATAGCGGTTGTGTGCACGAATGTTGTTCGCTTTGTAGCGCCCCAAACATCTATTTTTAGAACTGGGAAAAATTTTGTACTGTGTCATAATTGACTAAAGTTCCAATGCCCAATAATCAATGAGAACAGCGAGATATGCCACCTGTCCAGACCTGTATGGTGGGCTGGCATCTTCATGCGCAAGCGCAAATCGGCCTGTACTACTCTAGTGGGAATACCAGGCTCCAGGCATCTCGATTAGTACAACTCGCACGTCTCTTACGCTCCGCACGTTTAACCGTCAATTTTCATTTTTTGTTTTTGTAATCTTAAATACAAAAATTGAAATTTGACCGTCAATTTTCAATTTTTGTTTTTTTGTTTGTTTTTGGTTTCCCAAAATCAAACATTGAAATTTGACCGCAAAAATGAAAATCAAATATGAGAATTGCCTCGACTTGTCCGTTTTTTGCTTTTTGGTTTGAACTTTGACGCATCAATGTTGAGTTCGCACGCGGATGGGTTATGACGTCATTTCCGGTACGACGAGTAGAATAGAAAACGCAAATCGTGGTGTATACGAGGTGTGGAGCGTGAGAGGCATGTGGCTGACCAGACCATCCTCACGAGCCACTGTTTCGATCGATTTGTTGGGGTAACTATACACTGGCTTGCACACAGTAGTTATGGATGAAAATATATCATGTGGTGTCCTCTAAATCGAACCAATCAGTGACCAGGCTCCGCTAGCCCATTACGTTAATCCACTGCACGGTTTGAGAGGTGACAGGTTCGAATTTCGTCGCTGGCTTAACTCTTTTGATGTCAGGCTGAAATTTACATCGGGAGTCAAACCAAAATCCATCGGTTTGGGATACCGACATGCTAATTCAAATAACTTAAGCGGATGAAATTTTCGCGATTGTTGCAACGGTCAAGGCAACGATTCAAAACTCACTCGAATCACCAAAAATGTCCAGGTAAACCCTATGTGAGGATTTATGATTTTCCTGGACTTGTGAAGATGCACCAGATAGGTCTGGACAGGAGGCATCCCTCTGTTCTCATTGGTTAATGGCATTGAGGCTTTAGCCAATCAGGATGCAGTCTTAGATTTTCTCAGTTCTAAAAAATAGATGTTTGGAGCGCTATAAAAGCGAATAACATTCATGCACACAGCCGCTATTTGTTAATCATTTAAAATATAAGACTTATAAAGATACCAACAAAGATCTATTACCAATAAGAATAAGCGTCGCGGTGATGGGCCTCGAAATCCGTATATGGCAAGCGGCTCGTATAAACCACCATTTCAAACAAGACACCAGACGTCTGAATGATTCAACGCTTCTGGTTCAATCTTCCTTCGCTGTTGTTGAGACCTGGAGTGTTGGAGCGTTCAGATGCCCCGATTGACCCCAGACGTCTGAATGATTCAACGCTTAAAACTTCAGGTCCAATCTTCCTTCTCTATTCTGGATCGTTGGGGCGTTCAGATGCCCGTCAACGTTCAGCATCAAAACGCTTCAAACGCTTCAAGTGCGATTGTCAAACGCTTCAACGCATCGGCGCGGGAAGTTCCTTCGGGGGTTATAATTAGGGTACTCGCGTATTTATTATACTGCCCCACCTTAATGAAACTTCCAGGTGTTATCAACCCCGTTGTCCACCATGTCATGTTTCACACCTGCTGCACATAGGCCTACTCGAGCCTGCACATGCGCAGTTGATCAATTATAATCTAGCTCGAATGCCTGGCTCCAGAGATCTATTGTGTAGTGAAACTCATCTTTCACCCTACTGGTTTTCCATATTATGTTCAACACTTGCCTATACAACCCGATTTGCGCTTTCCATACTACTCCGCGGACTGAGAGTGACATCGAAAGCCATGCGCGTGCGCAGTTAACATTGACACGTCAAAGTTAAAATCAAAAAACGAACAAGCGCTGGATGAGGACAAAGACCTCCGTCGAGGCAATAGGATCCGTCGCGGCAATGGCGTAGGGAAATACATCACAGAATAACGTTGGACCGGATGTCAAGCTCAATTTTGCATTCGTTGGACGTTAACTTCGCTAATCTAATTAACCTAGGATTGAGGGTTCCCCACTGGCACGTTCAGGCATGGATGTGGAAGTCACATTCCCCGCAAATCATTTTTGTCTGATTTCGCGTGCTTGAAATATTGGGACATGGAATAGAGTATATGGATGGACAACCTGGAATACTGCTTGTGACACTAGACAGCCTTCCCACCCCCACCTTCATCTGAGAAGAACCACTCACCGCCCCCCACCGCCCCCACCCAAATCAACAAGTTAGCGGCAGAAATGAGACCCTGAGAGCCTCGTACCAACTTGCTTGTGATTTTCTGCTATAGGCCCTACACATCAACACTTCATATTTTGTATGTTGTATGTATAGCATCATCATTGACAGAATCCTCTACAAAACACACCTGTTTGTACCAACACTCCGTTCTGATCTGTCTCATCATCATGTGATGAGGATTCAATGCGCTCAGTATGATTTGTATACTGGTGTTACAGGTCACCTTCACCATACTGTATTAATGACCCTGGACTTGTACATGTATCATATTCATATTGATGAGAATATTGCACATATTTAACAATTGACTGGATTCCAGCAAACAAAAAGTTCATCATGTTAATCATAAACAACATACAATTAACGATACTATCAAATAATTATGTTTATTCCTTGTCAACATCAATGTATTTCAGACAATATTATGACTGAATCATCGTAACAGATATTCAAGGGTATATATGTCTACACCAAACTGAAGGAGACCCATGATGCTTATTATATTATGTTGTAAAACTCCACTTGCTAATCTCCATTATGTTGCTTATTGTGAAAATAAATGAAGTTGTGAAATAAATTTATTATGATTGCACATTGCCCTCAAATTAGAAAATATCGCCAGCAATTAAAGTTAAGCCAATCATAACAATACATAACACCATGATATTGTTGTAATATCACCCATCACTGATTGTAATCTGTTAACATAAAAAGGTACACTTACTTGAAAACATGTTCTTGTATGTATTGATCTTTGATTAAGAATTAATGTAATTAGTGCATGAGATACATGTACCTATTCTTTGTGTTATTATGTATGCAGTTCATTCTGTATGTATTTTATACATTTTCATATACCAGAGTGGAATTAAAATTTGAACAAAATAATTAAAATATGTTCGTTTTTACCTGTAGTCAGGCAATGAAGTCTTTGTTTCTAGTAGCTAAATCATTTTAGACACATTCAAGTATTCACCTGGTCAAGGGAGATAATTTTGCACAAAAAAGTATAGATCTACACTGGTGCAGACCAGAAAAATACAGCTTCTTGCCTAAACGTGGATAATCTTATCCATACAAACATTCCAAGCTGGAACTGCTACCACTCAAAACTGGCCGACAGATATTCGATGACTTTGATGATATATGTGGAGCATGCTGCAGGACTTCGACTTCCATGGATCTTATATTATCCACACAATCCCATTCTACATGATACTGTTGCCATACCACTGATAAACTTGATCCCTTCATTTATGTGTTCTAGATACAGGAGCTATTGGGAGCTGTTTTGTAAAAAGTTAGATCCAATTATTCTGAGTGAAGGACTGGATTCTGGCATGGTTGTTATAAGTTAGCACTCGGCACCCTTGGAAATGTCTGACTGATTAACACATGTATCACCCTGCAGGTGGTCATTACACGTGCGTAATCTTTATTTCCTGAGGAATCAGCTGATATCCAATGGGGGGGTTGCACAATACTATGTGGCCAATCACTGGCTCTGATTTTCACCACCTCTGTCATTCCACACCTTTCTGACACAGCTAAACCAACCGTCTGTATTGGTACTTCCAGTTCATCCAGTAAATCCATTGTGTAACAGTCCGGTTGCGTTTTATATCAGAAGTGCTGAACCCATGACCTGCAGGTTGGAATCAATTGTATACATTTAATATCAAAACTCAGTTTATTGAAACTGTTTATGGCTTTAAATTTTTTTCTTTCATTCTTTAGCATACATAACAAGATGTAAACCATTATACCAGTTCTCACCTTTCATGCAACATGCGTGCACGTAATATAGTACTGGGACCTGACCATGTTACAAGAATTTGCAAAAGTATGAAATGAATACCATGAAAATTTACATGTAAGTGTTTTTTCATATGGAAACGGTCTTTGGATTATGGGCGTGGAGATGGGAGGAAGGCTGCATAGAGAATGACGGACTAGACGGTTGTATTTCACAGAACATGGGTTTGACCAAAGCAACAAGCGGTGAAAATGATAACCGTCTAGATGGTGTTATGCCTGTATTAGCATGCATTGAATGCAAGACTATCCCATTTCAAAAATTGCAAAACCGTATATGCCTATTCTTAGAGGCCTATCGATCTGACCTTCATGTAATCATTCAAGAGACCGATGACAACGTGTTCAGCAATGCCATGGTCATTGACTCTATCTGGTTTGAGCTTTTTGGGACCTGTCCAGGCCTGAAAATGCATTTTTTTTGTCGATTTTTCAGTCAGATTTTCAAAATCTTATTGATGTAATTTCATCGCAAAAACTGCATCTGATGTGAAATAAAATAGTGTTTGACCACTTTTCCTCGCGCAAAAGCAGAAACTTTGGAGAAAAATGACTAAAACATAAATTTTCTGATACCTCACATGACCGCCATCTTGAATTTATCCAAGATACTCTGTTCGGGGATTTATGAAAATAGGCTCAAAATTACCCCAATATGATAAACTACAAAGTCACGGAGTGTCAGATCTCAATTCGTTGTCGTTCCAGAGATAACGTAGAAAGTTTGGTAGGGGGACAATAATGGCACCCCAGACCTTGTAGGGTTACACCAGAATAGGGCAGTTGCAATTGGCCTCTTGGAGACTAAGATGCCAGTGAAGCGGGCTACCCCTAAAATGGGTGTGAGTCCAAATGCAACCAGGAAGTTGAGTGACAAGTTCCAGAAGACTGGTAAGATCAAAGATCTACCGAGAAGTGACAGACCTAAGATAACGACACGAGTACAAGATCTTCTGATCACGAACCTGACACTTCTATCTAATTCTTTCTTCAGCCATTGTCTGTCAGTTTTCAAGTCATTAGCGCTGTCGAAGACGTTTCTGTCCATACACAATGTGTAACAAACTGTCAAACTTAAACTGTTTCAATCGTGGTAACGAAGACGTTGCCAAGAGCTACGAACATAGCTGAACGTATTCATGTACGCGAAGTGTCTTTTCTACTTCTACAAGAATTAAATCGAGGAATTCGTTCGCTTTGAATTGCTTCTCTTATTTAATCAGTAGTGCTTGATTAATTTAATTGTAACAATTTGTTCAGTATGTTCATTTTTTATGTTCATTTGGATATGAACTTAAAAATCGCTGTGCAAACTTTTTATTATCCGCTACGCGGAATTATAGTTGCGGTTTTTATGTTCATACCCAATAATCGCAACACGGAATCATACGGTTTTCATAACAGTTTTTAAGTTCATACCCCATTTAACACAAACATGTCAATCACCAATTGAAGGGAATCAACGGTTGTTCAAGTGAGGCGCCATATTTAGACGTGGTGAGAGAGACTTACCCACCTCCCCCCCCCGTTGAATCTACGACAAAAGAGATGACTGCAATTTGACATTGTCAACTAACCCTGCCTGGACAGTAGCATACCTAAAATCCTGGATATTGCGTATACGTATCTCGCATGGTAGCATGTTCTAGATAATGTGAAAAATGTGACGATTTCAATGAACGCCAGGAACCATTTTTGCAGAAACTGGCGTGACGAGGATATGAAGACATGCGAGAGCCTTCACTCAAAGTGTGTGATAAAAATCACATACAGATAGTACGATCACAGTCTACAAAAGCTTGGTCAATGCGTTTCGTGATATAGTATCTTCCTTACACCATGCCATTTTCTACGTTCTCACTTCGACCTTTTCTTGATATATCATTCAGTGTTGAAAATCCAAGGGGGTAAATTTCACCTACGAACGAGACACGAACAAGTCAGAAAATACTGGACGATTGTGTACAGTGTGACGTCTCCCCCAGGTAGCTATGCCATTCCTGACGCATGACGGACATATAGGTCAGCCAATGAATAACTCTCTTCTACGACACATTTCAAAATTCAAATGGATTCGAGGTCAGTGACGTCTCGTGTCTGTTTAGAAGTTCTTTGAACTTGGAAGGAGGGTCAAATATATCAAGGCAAGTTCGAAGTGGAAACGTAGAAATTGGCTTGGTCTAATGCATATGGGAGATAGAGGCCGTATGTAGTACACTATCTCCATGCTGTTCATGTGAACAGTCACGATCAAAGCATGATTGAGATACGATATACTCAGTTCGAAAAAAATGAATACTGGACACTATTCGAATATTGAGATCGTGATATCCTGTGAGGATAACTGACAAATGTTGACGGCTTCTCTCGTAAAAATCTAGCTTAATATATATTTTTGATTTCATGCTTGCTTGGATGTCTGATATAAATAATGTCTTATGAATACAGTGTTTCCAACGGTGCTGCCTACCTAACATTGAACATATTCATATTACCTCTTCCATTCTATTCGTATTCTGAAACCATTTCGTACTTGAGTGGATTTAGATTCAGCGATTGACAACCTGCACGAGGTGTGGTATTCAGGCCCGTGTAAGCTAGGGTAAACATTTATTTACGCGCACTAAAGAGAAACTGGTATAAACAGCATACTTATAATGTATCTCCATTTGTAAATCTGAAAAATTATACCCCCTTAGTGAGTGTTCTGTATATATACCTGAGTGGAATTGAAAGAAGGATTGTTTCGTGGTGCTAAGATTACACCAGACAAATATGAATTTCAAGTAATGATTACACAGACTGTCAACAACAAATGTGTAGCAGGGCACTGGCTTGTTTGTAAAGCACTTCAGCAAAAAGATTTTGCTAGTTTGTTCCATTGTCTTTACCACGAAGATAACACCGATGTTTGTGATGGTGTGTATGTGTGATGGGTATTGTCACCATTTAGACAGTATACAAAAAGCAATAAAGGTATCAGTGAATTTGTGTGAATCTGAACAATCAGGGAGGTTAGACACGGATTTATCCTCAGTGGGCGAACAGAGAAAGCGAACAGGTACGTTTTAACACGGCATGAAAGGCTTCATCTCAGAAATTCAAGCTTTTTTCTATTCTATTCACATTTTTGTCATTTGGAAAGTGATCGTATAACAGTATTTTCGTTATTTTGAGATAATACAATCTTAGTATAACACAAATTATAGTGCTGAAAATTGGTCGAGTCCAGTGCGGGATTCGAACCAGCGACTCCCAGAGTAAGGCATCTAATCGTCAGCACTATAAAGTTAAACCACTCGACCAATGGGCCTCCAACAAGATTGGAGAGAGCAGACCGGTAGTCTTGAAAGCGAACATAAAGTATCCCTCTGATGACCATAATGACACAGCTTCCATAGCTGAATATATTGGAAGATATATTTCTGTCATTTAGAAAGTGATCCTATAAAATAACGAAAATACTGTTACACGATCACTTTCTGAATGACAAGAAAATATCTTCATAAGTATTCAGCTATGGGTTCTGTATTATTACGGTAATCAGAGGGGAACTGTATGTTCGATTTTAAGACTACCGGTCTGCTACATCGTATTTTTATGGGAGCCCGTTTGCCGAGTGGTTTAGATCACCACCTTACTCTGGGGGTCGCTGGTCCGAATCCTAAGATAGTGTTATCCCAGAATAACGAAAATGCTGTTATATTTGTTCATTGGTGTAGACTAATCATGAATGTCCGCATTGGTAAACAAACGCACAGTTCCTTATTAATCTCTAGTGTTTCACAGAACAATTCTCAAATTGTTTATAAGTCGCTGTTTAAATTTCTCAGTTGAAGCTGAGTTTTAAATATTTGTTATTCGGCTGGAATTCCTGGAATATGCAGATAATGTTGTGTTAATGTTGCGTTTAATTAAAAATTGAGAATTACTCAGTTATGTCAAATATCATCATTCCGTTTGTAACTAGCAGGAAAGGATCGTTTAAGGGTACAGAATCAATAACACAATACATGTTTCCAAAATTCGAAAATTGTGTTTTTGTCTAGTATACACATTCATAATCAACTACAATGTATATCACTATACGTTGATGAAAAATGTGATAAAAACATCAACTGCCATTCAAGACCTCGGCAAGTAAGGAAGAGAGCCGCGCATGTATATTCAACACATGGTCATCAAGTGATCAAATAATGAACTTTTGCAAACGTTTTAACTATTGCAAATTAGGTAAGATTTGGACTTGGTTAAAGAAATTAAACAAAATTGCTCATCGTGTTTTTTTGATCGTTTTCTCCATAAAACTGTCAACCACGTTTTTCAGACTGACCTTCTATGTTGGCGTAAAGTTATGGAATTTGGATACGATGCTGTACATATGTAGAATTAAATAAATAAATTATATCTCACTTTTCCTGAGGTTGCTTCCGTGTCAATGTTATCCATCATTTTAGCTGAAGATTAGATTTTTTTTCAATTATTGTCTTTCGATCTGTCATAAAATCATGTCCAAGCGGAAAATTTAAAAAAAATCGAGGCATTGGGTTTACGTTTGAAAAGATCAAATATTTCTCATGATTACTTCAGCAGTTATTAGATATTTATTAGGTCTAAATTTTCACAAACCGCTCCATTTAAGTTAAAATAATTCAGTTTTGGGACAATATTGCCACTAAGTTCTAATTTACGGAATGGATAGCTTTCAGAAGATAAAGAATTGATTTTGACGAGATTACTTTTGGCAATTTATTGAGCAAACACTTATTAGCTGTTGAAATTCTTCTCGATACGGATCTTGTCGTGAATGGAGCTTAAGCGCAATTTATCTCAGAGTTCTGTGGGGACTCCCAAACCTCGCGCAATTTGTGATAGATTCTCAGTTTCCCAAGTGGTGATTTCGATTCACAAAATGATTTTGCAGTTGTTCGAAGTTCCAGTTTCAGAAGACGATTAAAGTAAAGAGGACCTCTGCTAACAATGAAAAGCTGTGACACGGTTATTTCCGGTACAGATGTATAGAACATATGCCAAATTTCAAAATATTTAAGTGATAACTACAAAATATTGAAACAGGCGTGATTTACAACGCTGAGACTTCCAGTTGTGAATGTGAAATATAAGTTACGAAAATAATTTGACTTTTTAGAATCCCATCTGAAGAAAGGCGTGTGCACTGTACTAAATGTGATAGAAAAAATGCATATTTTGGACCAAGAAAAAACATACATGTAGAGACGGGAGGGATAGAACAAGTTTCAAGGGGATTTAATCCCCCGTCAATCGCTATTGTTAACTTATACGATCTGCTTGTTGTTGTTCATCGCATTGGTGTCTTGGAATCTTGCATTATGCTCCATCCCTCATCCCCAAACCAAAGTTTCACCATTCCGCCAGAACGTTTAAAACTCGGAGCCGAAACATGACTTCAAAGACCCGCTTCTTGTGGTAACTGTCAGTTTCTTAGATAAATATTGCGACCAAGAGGAGTCTACCGATATCTGTTGCTTAGGCCAATATTTATTGCCCAGGATGTACCAATGTTGTG